>PVLA01016207.1:0-21649 GCA_004027455.1 Hydrochoerus hydrochaeris
AAATTTCACAATTAGTTTTCACAAAGGGGTTATCTAGAGGGTTTCTAGTAACTCCTCTGGAGTTTCTATTTTCGATTTCATATTGAGTATTACATGAAAATATATATATGTGAATTACACAAATTACAATTATCAGTACAAAACATTCCAAGATCCCCGCACCCAATTCCCACATGCGGTGTCCTTTTCCTGGAGAAGCAATTCCTTGAAGCGCTCTCCTCCACCCATGGACCTTGTCACAAGGCGTGGATGGACTAGGACGCGGCATGGACGGAAAAGGGTGCCGCACAATACGAAGTCATTCATCTGGAAAATGTATTCTTTTCCATCCTCTGAGAAAAGAGTATCAGAACAGTTGGCATTCATGGGCAATGAACAATATAATACTTTTCTTTTCTCTCCCTCTTTTTTCTCTTTTGCTTTCTTCCTCCCTGCCTCCCTTCCTTCCTTTTTTCATTTTTTTTCTAGTACTAGGGATTAAATCTAGCAGTAGAATATGAAACTTTTGTTTTTATAAAACTTGATCACCTCAGATAGTTTTACAGCAAGGGAAAGTTGACTAGCACAGGGTAATTTAGGTTATATTCTCTAATAGGATGGTCTTACAGGAACTTCTAGTCATATGCTACAAAAAACTATATTGTTGACATACAATCATGCATATGTGTGTGTCCCCTTCTTTAACTTCACTGATTTGACAAATGACATAAAACATTAAATAACAAGCCAAGTTCCATTTCAAGCAAGAAAAACATTTAGGAGCAATAGTGATGAGCATTTTTTAAATTTGTCTTTCTGTGCCAAGCACCGGCACTAAGCAATTAACATACATTATCTAGTTTACTCCTCCTCTCAGTTCTATGAGAGGCACCATTATTGTCTATTTTACACATAGGAAAAATGGATTTTAGAAACTTTCTTTGTGTGTTCCATCTGGTGGGTAGTAAAGCCAGGAGGCCAGCTAAACTCTACTGTCTGATATCAGAGAAGGTTCTTTAACACTAGAAATCCTGAGATGCAAATCAATATTAGGCTCAAAGGGTGATTAATAGTGTTTGATTATTTACTTCTAATGTACAAGCATTGGGATGGGACTGCACATAGAGTGGATTTTTCTTAGGTAACCCATTGGGAATAGCTAGCCGCCCCCCCCCCCCAGCAGTACTAAAAGATCTCATTCACCAACGAAGTAAGGGTCAGCCCTCTCTGGTTTTGTCTGATGGCTGGAAAAGGGGAACACTATGATATTTATTTATGGTTATATATAATGTTTATGATTATTTATGATCTTTGCAAATAGATGACTTTACCTGGTAATTTATGACAGTTTCTTGGGCTTTTAATCACAGAGATGGCCTGAAAAATAATTTCAATCTGTCATCAGAGGACAAATAGATGGTGTTTACCATGTCAGGCTTCAAGTAAGAGTGGTTGATAACACCTGGGAAGCAAAACAAATAGGATTAGGTAATTTACAAAAGTGTTCCATTTTTAAAAAGAAACCTTCTCATTTTCCTCACTACTTCATGTTATACTGAGCATAATGTTTGTCTTAATTAGAAGAAATAGGTCATGACTCCAAAGGCAAACAGAGCTATTATTCTTCAAGAAATGTCCTAATCCTTCAGCCTGAGGTCAGGCTGCATGGATTAGAGGTGACATGGGAGAGGGAGCACTTTTCTTTTTTGCATTAAGCTGCTGCTGAGTAAACATTTTCTTCTCCCCACCATCACCAGCTTCCAAAGCACCCCACAAATGTCTTTCTGAGGGAATCCAGAGCCTAGCCCCAGCAGCTAGTACACCTGCTTAGGCAGAAATACTTTGAGGGCCATTGATTGTACCAGATCCATTCCCCAGAGCCAAAAAAGTGAAGGCCAGATTTTCTTCCATTGTCTTTTCAAAAACACATAATCATTAATATTTCCCAAAATTTAATATATGTATGTAAAAATGTATTTGTCGCATGACATGGAATTATTCACAGGAACCAATTTTATTAGTTCCCCAGGACTCTTGTCCCAAATGAAAATGGAATGTGAACTACAGTAACAAGAACTCTATAACTAACGAGTGTGTGGGGAACTTACTAAATTTTCTGAGTATGTGCAATTAGTAACGAGGGATTCTAGAAAGAACCAGGTGTAGGAAGCACCTCCAGGAACCTGGAGACTAAAGGGGGAGGGATGGTTAACAAATAAACTCAATAATTAAAATGTAAGGTAGAGAGAGGCCAACTAGAGAGTGATACAGAAACTTAAGAACAGGATTATTCCAAGATGAATGAAAACAAAAGAACAACTTGGATAGGGGAAAAGAGAATAGAAAGAAGGGAAAATATTATATGTAAGCTCATCAAAAAGAACGGTTTGTTGGACTGGGGATTTGGCTCAGCAGTGTAAGCGCCTGCCTGGCAAGAGCAAGGTCGTGAATTCTGTCCCTGGTACCAAAACAAAACAAAACAAAACAAAACAAAAACAAACAAACAAACAAAACAAAACCAGTTTGTGGTTTGATTGTTTGATAACTTTTTTCAAGCCTAAAACTTAAAATGTGAACAACTACTTTAAAGATGACAATTTGCAATATATTAACTAGTGTTAATTTTCTACTATTTTTTGAAATTCTGTATCATTTTTATTCTTTTTTGTTTTGTTTTTAAAATAAAATTTAAAAAAAAAGATTATTCTAAGCTGAAAGGATCAATGTGGAACCTTTTGGATTTAGAATTCTTTGAATTTATACCAGAAGGGAGGTTTGGATTTGAGTGGTCAGGAGTTAGGAAGGTAAGGCTATCGGGAAAGAGGGAACAGGCGTGGGCAGCAGTGCGGGCCACGTGAGAACAATGGGGAGGCCAGAGGACCTGGTGGAGGTGGTGGGGAACTTGGCAGTGTCAGGTCTTGTGAGAGCTGACCTGGTGGAGGTGGTGGGGAACTTGGCAGTGTCAAGTACTGTGAGAGCTGACCTAATCTTTTGTCAGATGAGACTGTCTATGACTTGTAGGACACACATAGCTACCAATTGGCAGTAAGGTTTCTCTCTGGTTCTGAGTTTTAGGAGTTTTCTGTTCTTCTGTAGATGAGTCATTTCTGACTCTGCTTTATGTTTGATTTTCTATGATGAATGTCTTGTAGACCAATTATGCGAGGTTAAAGGCAGTGTGGTCCTGAATGCTAACCCTGAGAGACAGTGTTGGAATGCTAACACTGTCAGCAGTGTGGGTATCTTTGAATAGGTTTGCTCTATCTTTCCTTCTACTCCCTCTCACCCACTAGAATACCAATGGGGCCAGATCTGAGCCAGCAAGGCCTTGGGATGCATTTGTGGCTGGAGGCCCGTGCGTGTGTAAGAGAGACAGAGAATGTGGTGTATACATGCGTAGGTGCCTGACCTCTCTGTACCAAGACCAAATAGTAATCACCTTTGGACTTTTGTTCTCTTGGATTAACATGGGCAAAAAAGCAGCACAAATAATTTCACTTTGCTAAAGTGTGTTTATTTCTGGAATCAACTGGAGCTCAGGAAACAGGGAGTATTTCATTGACTGGGAAAACCTTTCCTGGAAGTTGGCTGTATACTGGCTTTGTTGAGAACTCTAGGTAGAGAAGTTGTATCTCTCAAACACTAGGAAAAAACTGCAGAGCTCAAACACTAGGACACAACATGACAGAACCAATGGTAATAGAAGAACAAAAGCATAGTAGGACTTCAAGGCAAAATGGTCCAAGTCTTCCTGAAACAGTCTAGTATCTCTCTCTTAAGGTTAGTCTATTGACCAATAAATAGCAATCAAGAACTTAGTACTGTATCCCTCAGCCAGGCATGTGAGAAAACGGTGAGGCAATCATGGACAAATGCTTCTCATAGCGAGGGCTCACCACACTGTTGAGAAATGGTGGCTTTTCTGGTGTGGAGCAGTGTTCCAGAGCCTGGGAACCCAGCATACAAATATGCACTGGCTAGGGAATGTCAGTTTTCATGGGCTGTACCTCTGAAGAATTCCTTCTTTTTCAAAGCTCATGTTTTCAACTTATCATCACTTCACAAATTGAACACCCAGGAAAACTTGGAAATGCATGGAAACCAGGGATCATATGTACCATTTTCTACTGAATCTTATCTATACTTTGTAGTTTTTGGAGGGTGGGGCGAGGAAGCATCGTTGTTTGAAATGCAATTAAAGTCTTCTTTTTCTTTTTTTGCTAATTTGAAAGCATTATTATTATTGTTTTTTTATTTTACAGAAAATAAAACAAAAGAAGACAGAACAAAGCAGATCAGAACAGAACAACGTAAGGAACACAGCACTTCACAACAAGACAATTGGATATTAACAGTAGCTACCATAATGTCTCTTTCTTTGAAATAATTGAGCATAGCTTTACACACAATAACATCAAACATAACAAAATAGTATAAAACCATTCAAGAGAATGAAAGTATTACAGGGCATTCTGAACCACATAAGAGAAAATGAAAAATGGCTACTATAATATCTCATTTTCCATAAAAGATTTGTTTATACTATCATGCATATTAAAATTCAATAGGACACAACATGATAGAACCAATGGTAATAGAAGAACAAAAGCATAGTAGGACTTCAAGGCAAAATGATATTAAATCAGCAATGGCTGCCATAATGTCTTGTTTTCTTCAAAATAGCTATTCATACTATTATTGTTATTATTATTTTGCTGCACTGGGGATTGAACCAGGGATTTTGCTCTAATCAATATATACGGACTTTTTATATTTGATTTTGAGACAGGGTCTCACTAAGTTGCTAAATTTCCTAACTTGAGCTTAAATTCATGATCTTCCTATCTCAGACTCCTAAAGTGATGGGTTCATAGACATGCGTCACCAGGCCTGCCTTAAACACTTAGTAGCTCAAGTATTTAAATATAGGGTGACCAAAAAGAATGCATATTTTTTGTTGATTTTTATAACAGGAAATATAAAAACCACGATTTTATCAAATTTATTCAATAATTTTTCTGTGTACAGTATATTTTGAAACATTCAATATACACAATGCACTGTTACAATCTGGACAGTAGTATATCTCTTTCTGAATTCATTTTACATTAGAGTCTTTCTTTGAACAGCACACTTTGTATTGTCATATTAGCCTTTCCTTTTTTCTGTGGGTCGTATAATTTCTGTAAAATGTCTACCCACTAAATGTAATGGTGGAGATGTCAGTGACAGACATCCTGGCTGGTGTTTTGCTGTGCTATATTTTTCAATTAGCAAACCTAGCCTAAACTGTAAATGACCTTTTGAACCTTCCTGTTTTGAATAAGTAACACATGAGTTCCATATTGTTTGCTCTACAAGATGCAAAAATATTTTATAATAATATTTTTCTCACTTTTTGATTACAGTATAACTTACAGAATAATTAGCTAGCTTACTCTGTCCACATCACCCATAGAATTTTTATAATCATTGACCTCTATTAGACATTTTTTAGTTTCGTTCCTTCTTTCACATTCTGTCACTTCTGTGTTAAACATAGCTGACAATAAGGTTACATATTTTTTCTTTCCATTTCATAACACAGGCTTTTCATCTCTGATATGCTAACATTTCTCTTTTTTTCATTTGCAGATGTTTTAACACTTCTTTCCTATTCAGTCTCAGTGTCTCAAAGGGATCCATTTTGTATTATAAAAGAATACCACTGAGTTCAACAGAAATATAAAAATTATACCTAATATAATTATAATAAGATTTTTTTGTAGATTGTAGCACAAAATTATAGGTTATTTTTCCTACATAAAATAAATGTGAATTAGTAAAGGAAAATACACAGAACTTCTTATTATTAGTTTTCACTAGAAACAAACATCAAATCCTAATGCAGTGTCCCAAATGCAAAAATATGCAAAATAGATTGAAATTGACATAAAACAAATAATGAATGAGTGTGTCTTCTCTCCAGCCAACAGGAATTGGCTGGGTGACACAGCATCTGCTCAGGTGATGCCCCCAGGTTACTCAGTATGTGAACAAGTGTGCTGCTTGAGTGCTACTGGGGGTAAACTGCTAAGTGGCTAGACGTGCTACTTATGTTAGTTTCCTAAAGCTCCTGAAACAATCACGCCAACTTATATTCTTAAAATTTTGGAGACTTGGGCTGAAATCAAGGTGTCAGTAGATTCAGGATCCCCCTGAAACTTGCAGGAGAAACTTTCATTGCCTATTTCTGGCTTCTGTTGCCCCAACAATCCTTGACAGTTGTGTCAAGGATCTTGGTTGTGGCTGCATTAGTCTAATCTCTTCCTTTGTCATCATATGGTCTTTCTTCCTAAGTATTTCTGTGTGTTCACATGACCTTCATGTAAGAATACCAGCAGGTGGATTTATGACTCCCCTCTTCTGCTAATCCAGTATGACTTAATCTTAACTAATTATATCTGAAGAGATCTTATTTCCAAATATGGTTACATTATAAGATTGCTGGTGCATATAAATGTTTTGTGACACTGTTCAACCTAGTAGAATGTTCATAAAGGGATTTTGGAGGAAAAGGTACGTAGTATATGACAAATAAATATTATTGGCTTTTTCTGTGTTCTGTTCTTCTGAACTCTAGATTAGTTGGTGTGACTGACATGCAAGGATCTTTTGAGTTGCATGGTAGTTGGTGGTAGAAGCTCATGGGACAGTGGGGAATGGGCCAGGAGGGACAGTGTGGTCCTCCATGTTGGGTTGTGATACTGACTGCTCAATCTTACCAAGCATCACTCATCATTTTGCCTTGGCATTTGTCTAAAAGGAGTTTAAAAAGGTGGAGCCCTAGCCTGGCTTTTTATAACTCATATAACTTTAAGCAAGCCATATCATCTCTCTGGCATGAATTAGGAATAACAGCAAAGTCTGCTTGTGCTATTTCCATGGGGCTGTGGTGTTACTCAAGTGAAAAGTCCCACATGCTTGCTGCTGATCACTTCTATGTACCTAAATCGGCGTGCCCTTTTTGAGAGATGCATCAATTCCTTTCACGTTCTTGTTTTAAACCATCTAAGTTGCTTCTTCATATTTAGAATAAGGTTCAGTTTAAAAGGCCCTAAAAGATCTAGCTCTCACCTACCTTTTCAGCCTTAGAGCTCATTATAAGCCCATGCAGGTCTCTCAACTGTTCTTCTCTAACTTCTGCTAGCTCGTATTTGCTGGATGACTCCTCCCCCCTTAGCACTTATTTTAATTTTTCTCGAATTATTCTTTGATTGTGTTTTGTAAGAAAGTCTAACCCAGTGCAATCTGTAGAAGCAGAGTAAAGAAAAGCAGAGAACTGAAATGTTTTACCCGCTTGCCTGTTTCATCTGCATCCTTCTTTGTTCTTTTGTCTGCCTTTCTGCCCACAGGCTTGGTAGCTCTGGAGCTTTACAGGAGATGTAAAAACCTTATGGATTTCAAGTTGAAGATGTCAGAAATAATCACTCCACCTCAGAATTAAAATTATAGTAATGAATAAAATAATTTCATAACAACTAAATATATATATTAGATAACAATACTTTATGGCATCAATCTTACTAAAATATCTATAAGGCAAAAAAAAACTCATGTGGAAAAATAATTGACCAATAAAACAGAGTGAAGAAAGCTTCAGGGTAGGAAGGTGTACTCGAACTTTTACACAATGAGAATATTTATTACTCAACAGGTTAGGGTGTCTCTACTTCTGGAGACAGCAGGCATGTCAGGGGGTGAAATAGAAAGTGGAGCTGACAACAGAATTAACTGAAAAATCTATGAATCTATTGCCTCCACACCCTGCATTTTTTTTTTTTTTGTGCAACCCAAAAGAGCCTTTGTCCTTAAGTAAAATCTTCTCTAATGAAGCTCAAAGTAGTCTTTGGGAGTGAACTAGTGTGGGAATTTCTACCCCAAGTTACCCTCGTTCTAAAGTTAAGCGGTTCCAATGTAAGAAAAGATTTTCTATCTGGTTCACTTGAAGAAAAATCTGCCACTTGATAATGCAAACCTCACAGAGGTTCTCGTTGCTTATTCTGCTACTTTTTAAATATGAGAAGACGTCTGGGATTTTCAGAACATTTGAGTAAAGGTTACAACATAAAGGAATGGCCAAGGTGAACAAATAAAAATGGAACTGGTGAAACTGGAAATAATTCAAGGGACAGAGAAAAAAAATTTTAAATATCTAGTTTCCTCAGAGAGACTTAAGAAAACATTGTATCCATAAAACAAAGACAGTGCTATAAAGCAATAAAAAGGGATAAGGTAAGAAAGATTTGGAGAAATGTAAAAGATGGTTGCCATCAAAGTAAACTGTGTAAAGATTAGAAGACAAGGTGAAGGGATCTCTAATGATTTAGAATAAAAAGAAAGCGAGCAAGAAAGAAGAGAGAATACATCCAGGAATTACATCCTCTGAATAACAGGTTGCCTTTAATAGGAGTTGCTGAATCCACAGAGGATACCAGAGAACAGGAAGTTGTTAAATAAGTAAGAAAAACATTTTTTTAGAACTAGAGGGAGATTAGTTTTTCAGATTAAAATAGTTTTTCCGTTACTGAGACTCAATACCTGACATTAACAACCTACTGGAAGAGGGATTTTATTTGTCTCAAGTGAAAGGGAATTTATTCGATGTTTAGTTGACTCTATGGTAGGAACATCATGGTGGAAAGGCATGACAGAGCACATTTCATGGTGTCTGGGAAGTAGAGCAAGGAGCTGTGTCAGAGAGGAAGGTGGCAGGGACCGTATATAGTACCTAAGGTCACACCTCCACCACCCACCCAGACACACTCAGAGTGTGCTCCAAAAATCTCCTAGGAGGCTCCCGAGCCAATCAAGTCAACACAAGTCTAGCTGTCAGATCCCACCTTTTTGTCAGTTTGACACCCAAATACATCTTAAACTGCACTTAATCCCCAAATACACACAAGGTTATAATTATGCCTAACATGTTTCAACTATCTTGTATACAAGCTAAAATGTAATAATTCCTTACCCAAAGTCTCAGCATTTCTAGTATTTTTCAAAAGTCCAGTCCAAGTATCTTCTGAGACTAAAGGTGAACTCTTAGCTTTCACTCCAAAAGGGAAAACTGGGGATAGAGAAGAACTGGACCAAAGCAAGAAGGAAACTCAACAGGGCAGACATTAAGATCTTTATCTCCATATCTGGCATCCAGAGGAAGGCAAAATATGAGTTCCAAAGGGCTTAGCTCACTCCACCTCTATGGCCTTGCCTGCTGCAGCCTACATGGCTGTCTCTTGGGTTGGCTCTGGTCACAATCTGTAGCTTTCCTTAGCTGATGTTTGCATTTCTGACATTTCCAAATTCCTGGGGTCTCCACTGTGCCTTTGACTTTAATCCCATGTCTTCAGTCATGCACTGTCCTGTCAGGGGCTCCTTGTTTGGCCTAATAGGATGTCTTTTGAAATATGGCTGAAAGTCTCCCTAATGTTTTCATTCTACACGTTGGTAAAACTGGCAACACTTGAATGACACTGTCTCCTGTCAGCAGGAGCAGGAGCAGGAATATGCCCCCTTGGACTATGGCTGCAGCATCCTTTTATTGCCTGGAAAGTTGAACAAGGTGAAATGAATCCTAAGGACCAATTTCATAGGAGACTCTTTTGAGGAGGGGTCTCAGATGAAAGTTTTATACTTTTGTGTCTTTGAACCTGTGATGGTTGGGCTCTTGCTGATTTCTGAAATTCTCTCAAGGTATTTTTATTCTTGTCTCTGTACTTGGTTTCTTTCTAATGACATTAGTTGCTTCAGCACCCACACCTCTTTTGGTCTCAACTTTACACATGATCCCTTCTGGGACAATATTTATGCATTTCAATTTTTTCTGCACTACCTTTTCCCTTCAATTCTCACCATATATCAGGCTAAAAGCTTGTCACATCACCCATGCCACAGCCTGAAAGTTGGGTTATCTTGAAATTTCTTTGGCCAGATTAATCAGTCCAGTGCTTCTAATGTCAGTCTCTCATGAAATCTCAGGACATGGGCAAAATATAAACAAATTTTCTGCCAGATTGCTATACTTATGTATGTGACTTCTAGTCAGACTGTCAATGAAGTACTTGTTCCCAGCTAAAAATATCCTGAGGCTGGCCTTTACTACCTGCGTTCCATCAGCATTCTGGTCTTCTGAGCTCCAAATATAATCACCCATCAGCACGTACAGCATTCTATAGCTTCTCCATCCCACATCTCCACCTCTAAACTCCTCCTGCATACCAGTTCCAAAGGTTTCTAAGCCAGAGGGTTGTGTATAGTCACAGCAATGATCACAATCTTGGTACCAGTTTTCTGTACTGGCTATTTTCCTGTCACTGAGACACAATGGTTGATAGCCACAATTTAAAGGAAGAAAGTTTTAATTTAGCTCACAGTTTTTGAAGATTTAGCATTATATGATCAAATGATATAAGATTTAGCATTATATGATCATTTCAAGGCAGAAACCTCAAGGCAGAAGACCATGTTGGAGCAAAGCTACTTAGTTCATGGTAACTTGGAAAGAGATGAGAAGAGTGTCAGAGAGGAATAGGCTCAGGTTCACGTAGACTACTCAAGGCCACATCTCTGTGATCCATCCTGACACACCAAGAAGTGTGCTCTACTGATCTGCTGGGTGGCTCCAAGCCAATCAAGTTAACACAAAGCTTACCCATCACTAAAGACCTACTAAGTATTGGGCAGAATAAACAAACTGAAACTCACTCCAAAACAAATAATAAAATTTTACTTCCTCAGAGAGAAAGAGATCTTAACAATTTTCTGAAAAGAAAAGTAGGCCACTTACAAAGAAATAAGTATTAGTCTAACATTAACTTCCTAATAGCAATTCTGGATGCAAGAAGACATGGAATAATACTTTCTAAGTTTTGACTGAATGTGATTTCTGTCCCGGAGTTCTATACACAGTGAAGCTTTTGATGATGCTTGAGGTCAGACTAATGATTATATTTTCCCCCAAGGACTCAAAAAGACTATGGCCATGTACTCTCCCTTAAGCTATTAGAAAAAAAGAAATTAAGGGCACAAATTAAGAAAAAGGAAATAATGGGAGGTAAAGTTTCTAAGTCAGAAGAGAACAGAGAGAAATTCCAGGTGGCAGATTGGCCTCTGATATAAGAAGAAATTAGTCCACATCAGAGAGGAAAGACAGGAGATGCTGTGAGAAGTCTTGGCAGTGTGATGACAGGTGATTTTACAAATTACATCGAATGTGAGACTCTGAAGATTGTGAGATTATTTTAATGTTTTAGAAAATTAAGGAAGAAAAAGCCCCAGAAGCTTCAAGAAACCAAAACAAATTTTTCAAGAAAGGCATGGTCTAAATACAAAGCACCTGTGCTTTTGATCAACTGATGGCATATGAAGAATTAATGGATCAAAATGACAGATTCTTTTCTGCTTTTCAGATTTTAGAATTCATGCATATATGGAGATTTACCCATGATTACAAAAGGAATATGATAAACATTATTTATAAACATTACAAGTTTAGCTGACAAAGGTTAGGATGTGCATGTCAGAAAGAAGGAAGCAACTGTAAATATCTGATGGAAGAAGAAATGAGATTTTCATGTGCTACTTGAAAATACAGACATTGAACTAAGAAAGAGGCAGAACTAAAAATGGACATGCAGCTAAACTGGAAAGAAGAGGAGGAAGGAAAGGAAGGTAGAGGTGGAAGATAGGTTAAACTTACTTACATCACAATGGAAGTCAATAGATAATAGTAATAGGGCAGGACATCTAGTATATAGAGAGTGGAAATAAAAATAGGCGTGATACAAAGTGCTTGTCTCTGGGAAGCTGCCCTATGTGGGAGAAGGGGATTGTTCGTTTTCACTGTAAATTTCTTACAGTGAAACGTAAGTACAGAGTATTTTCACAAAGTACATACATGCATTACTTACATAGCATTTTAAAAAAGGCATTCACATACCCAAAGAAAACTATTGGATGACCTTTGAAACTTGCCTTTAGTCCTCAATTTCAATTACAATTAGTTGAAATTTTACTCACTTGAATATAATGGTAATTAAAAATCTCAACTGCCTAATGGCAGACAATTAGCTGGAGCTGTCAGGAGCCAAAAAGAATGATGGGCAGTTTTAAGACTTTGCTATAAGGCTTGGCAGCAAACTGGCACAGATTCCCGCTCCCTGACTCCTCCTTCACGTCTTTTAATCCAAAGGAGGCAGCAGGATTTATAGCAGGATGCTTGGCTTTGGACTTCGCCACAGACCTCTATTGAAGTCTTGGCGCCACCACTTACTGCCTGCGAGACCTTGGGCAAGTTATTCAACCTTTCTGAACCTATATTTTGTTAGCTTTATAATGGGGATAACACTACACAGCAGTGTTATTATAAAGATTGAACGAAATAATATAAATAATGAGCACAGTGCAATGCTGGGCTCTCTGTGGAGGTTCACTAAATGGTAGTTATTAGCGAGAAACACAACATTTTAAGTGGTGGAAATGCTTGTTCAGAAAACGTATAGGGCCTTTTTACTTGGCAGAATTTGAAACACTGAGGCAAAGTGTTCTGTTTCAGTCCCTGCACTCACCTCGCTAGAGTAACTGGTAGGCAGCATCCATGGTACACTCTCATCCTTGATGGATGTAAATACTTGATCTGAACTTTGTTTTTTTCTGCTGTTTGGCTGTGGCTGTGGCTATCCTTGTTGGTATAGATTTTGAAATGATCATTACCAATCAATCTGTGTGAGTATTTCAGGTAAAAATCTATCTCTTTTTTTGGTCTTTCATTAAGGAGATAACAACTCTGTCATGATGATAAGTTGTCCTAGTGACTGGGGGACCATGTAGTCACACGCAAGCAACAGTGCACATCAACTTTCTATATTGGTAAACAGTAGCTCTCCCACTGGTGCCTGGAATGACTGTTCTTGGAGCACTAGAGACAAGATTGGTGTAGAAAGGCTTTCAGTGAGTCTGTGAAAGATAATGTCTCTCTTCAGTTTATCATTATTAGGATAGGAACCTTTGGGGTATGAGGATAAAGACCCTCAACTTTAGGAACTTTGATGAATGACTTGGTTTATAAGGGATAAACCGCAGGTGGATTCTCAAACACACTGATTGCAGGTAATGATGGAACTTCCAGACACCAATCACATCCTTACTTTTGTTAACTATCTCAATACCAGTTGGTTCATGTCTTTGAGTTTCTTTGCTAACACTCTTTGTCTTATGCACGATCACATTTAGGATGCTCCCAACAGAGAGTGGGCTAAGCTTTTCAGCATGTCTTGTCATTGAGTCTGCAGAAAATTTTCACACTCACCCACTCATGATGGCTCTAAGTCCCCAAATTTGTGTGACAGTTGTACTGATTTTGTAAGAATCCATGCAGGGGAGATAGAACAGGAGAGGGACAGTTCATGGCATGTGGGTTGGTAGGACCAAGACAGAAGTGCTGAGCTTGAGTTAGGAAGAAGACATTGCTTTGTCCTCTGCCCAAACGTATCAAGCTGTGAGCTTGGAATGGTTGACTTTCACTGGTGTTAGGTTTAAATATTATTATTTAATTGCTGACTCCTTTGTGCTTTTTCTGAAAGAAATGCAAAACTCAGTGTCAGCTCCTTGGGCTGGTGACATTAGACACAGAGTTTTTTTTTTTTAAAGGAAATAAATCTTAAGTTGCACTTCTAGACAGACCAAAATGAAAGCACACACAAGTGTCCTTTCCCAATTGCTACAAAGCTGTGCGTTTACTTAGTTTTCTGTTTTACACATTTACTTACTACAGGCTCTTAAATGATGGAATGCCCTCCAGAAAGGAAGTACTGTGTGAGAACACACACACACACACACACACACACCACACACACACACACACACACACACACACTTCTGCAGAGGGCGAGGGTGGAGAGAATGAGAGTGTGAAATCAAAAGGATGATTAAGAGAATTTGACAAAGAAAACGACTTCTTCCACCCATTTAACACCCACATTAATCCACTTGGATGATCAAATGCAAAAGACAAAGAAAATTACAACCTTTTCCAGGCCAAGAAATAGTAATTATTTGGAGGAGAATCTTGGCAAAATGAGGAATAAACCTTGCAAGGAGAGTGAGAGCAAGAACAAGGGAAAAAAAGCCAAGTTAGGCAATGGTGCTTGAGCAGGCTTTGTGCATTTTGCCTCCTCTTGGTCTGAAAGGGGGGAAAAATAGAAAGAAAAACGTAGAAGTCTTTATTTGAACAAGTAACAGAAAACTGGTTGCTGTGATAATCCCTGGCCTCCCCTTGGCAATGGTTCTATGCCATTTTCCTGGTAGAAGCAAACAGAGGTCGGCTGGGGAGAGGGGGATTCATGTGTGAGCTCTGTCATTCTATGCAAACTGCTCTTATTTAAGTGCTGAGTTTTATTTTTAAAAGCTATGCTGTCCCCTGATAGAAGGAGGCAGTAGAAGTGGGAAGAGGAAATGTGTGAACAAGCTAGAGGCAGAAAGCAAAAGAAGGAGGGAAAAAAAGGATAAGTTCAATTTTCTTTGGAAGCATATTGTATTGTTAGGCTCTCCTGGCTCTGTTCCAAAAGCTCAACTGAAAGTGAATTTCTCTTATTGAATTCCATCCAGAGATATCATAACCTCAAAAGGCTACTATTACCCAGAGGGCTTCAGATGGAACCATTTGTGCGTGACTCTTGAAAATGCAAGGAGTCACAATTGTCATTTGACAACACAGGCCAGGCCAGCTTCTTTCAGGGCAGGGGACTTATTGACATAATCTGCCCCTTCAAGTCCTTCTGCTTCTTGGCTTTTTTTGCTTAGCAGGTGCAGCAGCAAGAAAACCAGGGAGTTTCAGAAAATTCAACGAAAACAACAAAGCCAAGGCTGATTTAAACATCAAATGCTTATCTTGTGCAGGAAAATAAGGGGCACTAGTCAATTCACAGGTCTTCACAATCCTTGGGACTCAATTCATCTCTTTCAGACTAAAGAGACGGTGAAAATATTACAACCTTCCTTAAAACTTTGTAGAAGCCAAACTACAGGCTGGCCAAAGATACTGAAAGAATGGTAAGGGCTTTGGGAAGGAGAAAAAAATTAGAGCTGACAGACAATCTGATTTATATGGATAATTTTTGCTCCTCTTTTGAACTGGCACAGCAAGGAGAGTTGTATGATGTGAGCGATAATAGTGGTGTTTCAAATGTCCCCTAGCATTCCGCTTTTTCCTTTATAGCCATCCCTTCTTTCTCTTTAACCTCCTCCTTGCATTCATCATGGCCTGTATTTCTTCTTTTTCCCCCCTCCCTTCTTTTCAGCATTGAGTAGTGGCAGTTGCTTCTTGAAGCTTAGCTCTGATAATAAACCTCTTGTGTGGTGACTCCATTTATACTTAGATACACACAACCTGTTTTGAATGGGGCTATGGAGAGAAACTCAAATAGAATTAACCACTCTTTTCAGAGATTGTTGAATACCAGCTTTCGTTCTCAAAATCAAGTTTCAATGACTGGTTTCT
Source organism: Hydrochoerus hydrochaeris (assembly GCA_004027455.1). Taxonomy (NCBI): domain Eukaryota; kingdom Metazoa; phylum Chordata; class Mammalia; order Rodentia; family Hydrochaeridae; genus Hydrochoerus; species Hydrochoerus hydrochaeris. The sequence continues at coordinate 15,515 of PVLA01016207.1, forward strand.
TTGGAACAAAGTGCAAAGGAATTCAGAATAATAAGTGTAACAAGATGGAGAAAATTTTATTCACCAGTATTCTTTTTGAAGAAAGCACTATATGCGTTTGATAGAATTACTTTGATAAACTACTTTGGCTGGGGATTAAGCCCCCCAAGTATGCTCAAATGACAAAGGGTAGTCACTGAACTGCCTTTGAAGGTGCTTGGGTCCTGTTTGCTGGGGAGTCCTTTGTTTTGCTGAATCCAGTGATTAGTTGGATAGGTCAGTCTGGAGGAGCAGAAGGAGGGATGACTGGGTACTTGAGGAAGGAGTAAGTTCAAGTTCTTTTGGAGACATCACAGGGAAAGAACTTGATAAATAAGAGAGGAGAAGTCACAGAGAACCCCACCCCAAGGCCTTCATGATTAAGGTGTGTGGAACCATGTTTAACTTTTTATTATGAAAGTTTGAAACATTAAAAAGAGAAGAGTGTAATGAACCTCCATGTATTCACCCCACTTCTAGTCAATTTCTTATTACATTTATATCTGCAATATCCCCTTCCCCCACCTTTTTATGTTGAAGCAAATACAAGAGGAACTTGGAAGGAAAGGAATACTTTTGTCTGCTGTGGTCTCTTATGGATCTTAAGTAGTCTTTCCATACACTGTACATTGGTCACTTGGTCTGATCTTTGAGGCCATCAAGGCCATGTTGTACTTCATCAGGGTTTAAGCAAGGGTGAAAATGGCCAGTGCACACATGGGTCTGGCATCTACATGATGAGGAATCGGCTGACAGGTCCGAGTTACATAAATATTACAGGGTTCAGTAAAAAAGAAAAACATGACTTGAAAACCAAGTGGTAAAGTATCTGTATACTAGCGCCTTTGGAATTTCCTTGATGCCCCTCCTGCTTTCCAAATGAAGAAGCTGGATGGTGAGGAAAGAGCTCTTCATTGGGAGTCAGCATCTTTCATGACTCAGTTTTGATCTAGTAGGCAAATCTCCCATTCTCTGGGTTAATTGGTTCATACCTGCTCTAATTCTCAGCATTGGGATAATCAAACTTGTGAAGTGCACATAAAAATATCTTAAAACTATGGTGCTTTATAAATGCAAAATATAGTGTTAACGTTATTGCAAAAGAACAGGACAAGATTCTTCCATCTATACTATGGTTCAAAAGGACTCCATCTTTTAGGTTCAAAGGATTCATCTGTGAGGATGTGAGGTCTTAATGAAACCATTTGTCACAGCACATTTGGCTTCAGCATCTTTAGGCCGTGCTTTCTGGATGCACTGTTTTATTTTTGTTCAGAAACCATTTCTTAATTTTAGAATTGTTTGCCATCTGGAGAGGCTGGGAATTTTCAACACTATAAATTCTTGACAATTTTTTTTTTTTTGGGTTTCAGTTGTTCTTTTTAAAAAGCCTCCCCCGCCCGCCCACTTTACTTTAAGCAGTACAATGAAACCATACAACACCTTTGACATTCTGGCTAAAAATCATCTTATCTTGATCACCTACTCCATTAGTTATGTGTAGACTTTCGGCATTACTACAGGTGATTGAGTTGCTAAATTTTCTGTTACCACATAATAAGTATTCTCTTTCTTCTACTTGATAAAAAGTTACTTCACTTTGTAACCTCTTCAAAATCCTAAATTCTTTAGTGTTCAAAGCACTGAAGCTTTGGCTAAGATTCTTCACATCATATGAATGTGAAACCTTTGCCTATTATCTGCTCCCAAAGCCACTCCCATGTTTTAGATTTTTATTACAGTGGAATCTCATTTCTGGATACTAAAATATGCAATAATTATACAATGCTGAACAATGAATTCTCAAAGTTCGTAATTTAAAACATTAATTTATTAGCTTGTAGTCCTCGGGGTCAGAAATCTGGGAACAACTTAGCCTGGTGGTCCTGGCTCAGGATCTCTCTCACAAGGCTGGCATCATGGTTTCAGTGGCATTACAGTCCCCAAAGGCTTGACCAGGGCAGGAGGATGCTCTTCCAAGTTCATGAATGTGACTGCTGGCTGAAAGCTTCAGTGCTGAACTATGTGGGCTTCTCTACAGGGTTGGCTTTTTTCAGAGTAAGTGACCCAAACTCAAACTGCCTTGACCTGGTCTCACTGTCATACAATATCACCTCTGCCTTGTTCAAGTCATGAAGACCATTTTATGCTTAGCAGGGGAGATCATGCATGGCAATGAACTCAGGATGACATGCTCACCAGAGGACATGTGGTAGCTGGGTGCCACTTTACTGCATGTAGGCACTGTGTTCTCTTAGAGATTTCACATCAGCAAGATGCAACTCATGTTTTCAAGGAACTATTAAGGAAGTTCCTCCAGGAGGACATGGAGAATAGGCTGGAAGTGTCACAAGTCTCATGACAAGATTATAGCAAAGGGAAAGAATTTGTGAGCAGTGAAGCAGCAGGCCTAACTTAAACCAGAATTTTCATATGTGGAGCACTAAACACTGAGTTTGGTAGATAGATGAATGGGTGAAATTCTTGGCAGGGTCTGGCTTTCTGAAGAAATCTTCACCAGCTGATACAGCTGGAGACAGGTTATATAGCAATAGGCAGTGGGCACTGAGATAGAAAAAGGGCCAGGTATGGAACTCATGTGCCAATTTCAGATGTTAGAACCCTACCCTGAAGGGTATTTTAAACATTCTTCTAACATCTCCCATTGTGTTAAGTAGAATGTATTGGTGATAGTGACTTTGATTGTTTAAAGTTTGTAATTTGATCTGAAAGATAACACATATAGAATTAAACTGGGTTTCAAAGTGGTTCATGATAGCTATCCTGTTAAAAATACAGGTTAGGAGCCTAGGAGTTTTTCAAAGGGGCAGCAATTTCTGAAGGTGTGGTCAATGAGTTCCACTGGAAGAATCTGACCCTTCCTATATGTTTGGGGCTTTTTAAGATAAAGATGGGAAGAGATGGAATGGAGAGACCTACTTTATGGGAAGGAAAGGAAAAAGAATGGTGGAACAATATATTATTCAATTTGGAGGAAAAGGATTTTGCATTAGGTCTTCTACCCTAAGTACCAGTTCAGTGAGTTTGAACCACACAAAGTGAGCAACAAGGAGTTATTTTTATTGCACTTGAATTAGGGGAATTTCAGTGTTAGATTATAGTGAGCTAATTTTTTTTAAACATAGAAAGATACTGAAACAAGTAAATAACATTTTCTGGCAGCCCTCAAGAGATGGGGAAGGCTCTAGAATGTAGGAGCCAGGACTCAGAATCTGGTACTTTTTCTGCACTCTGCTGTGTCCTCTTCTAGGAGGGCTGGCTCTGACCCAGTCCTAGCTTGAGGTCCTGTGTAACAGGTAGTGAGTTCCAAAGGTGAAAATGACCACAGGCATGGTGTTTTCAGAGCTCCTCCGATCACTAATTAGCATTAATTAATTGTGCCTGCAGATGTTTGGCAGGAGAAGTTAACCAGCTATTAATCACTGAACAGCATCTCTTCAGATTTTCTAGAGCTAACAGAATGTCTCCATTGTGACCAAACTCATAGCTATTTCCCGAACTTGGGTGAAAGGAAGAGTTAGCATCAGACAGTAGTCTCGTCTCCTATTAGAAAATTTTGACAGAGGTGCCTTGGAATTTGTTTGGCTGCTGTTAAGTAAGAAGAGCTTTTATTTTTATGAATTCACAAATGTCGAAAGAAGGTTGTTTTAACAAAAGGAGCAGAAAAGCTGAGCCCTGGTGTGTAGTGATGAACCGCAGACTGGATATGCCAGTACCTCGCCCTGGGTTCCAGTTCCAAGTCTGCCTATTAGCCCATGTTGTGCTCTTCAAACTCCCTGGCAGCTAAAGCTTAATTCTTCAGGAATCAGTGCTCTCATCTTTGAAACCAGACATTTCGACTGGTTTCAAATTCACAGAAGACATTCCTTAGACGGCAAGGCCCAACGGGTGGATAATGAGCAAAGGTGCTCTGGACAAATGGATTAGAAAATATTTATTCGTGGGGATCCTGATGGGCAATTGTGGACTGAAAGAATGAAAAACATTGTGATTCAGTGAAAAAAACAAAAACAAAATCTGTTTGACCCAACAAATACCCATTATGATACCTTTACTTCATTCATCATGGTGAAACCAGCAGAATGTGTTCCCAATTCTAACATCTGTCTGGTTTTTTTCTAGTCTGATCCAGCCTCATAATTGTTCTTAGGTTATCTCCTCAGCATTCTTGTTTTTCTATAAACTTAATAACCGACACATCTGTCTCTCATCTTCAACTCGATCTCCTAAATTATAAATGGAAACTCACTCTGAGTTGTGCACATCTCTCTCTGGCCCCCCCTGCTGGCCTGTGGATCAGAAGGCTCTTAGCTCTCATCTGCTCTAGACTGTGCACGCCGGCCTTCCACATCCTCAAGTAGTAGTGAAAAACCATGTGAACCATGTTACTTTTCACTATTTAAAAGCGAGTGTTTGTAATTTGCTGAGAGTTTGATGTGAAGATCACTTGAGGACCTAAACCTGATTTTACATTACAGCCTTATCCTAGGAATTCACTGTTTAATTCAAGATACCTCTAGTACTTTAATCTATAATTCTACAAAGAGAATCTATTTATTTCAGGAAGTTGGCACATCTTATTAGACCTTGGAGTGTCTTATTCTTTTCTTTTACCTACTACTTGTCATCTTGGAATTTATTGTTTCAATTCAGAGCAGTACCATGGTTTTGCAGCTGGAATATGCCTTTTTGAAGACTGAATGTAAATGATCAGAATGAGGCAGCACTCTGTGGAATGTTAGGTTCTATTAGTCATGTTAAAGATCATTGGTTTTGTGAGAAATTAGCTAAAACTGTAGCAGTCTATATGAAGTCAAGGTTTGCGGAAACATCCAGTGGCTCATCTTCTTTGCAGCTTTTTATGATGAATTTTAGGACCACGATTTCCAAGGAGGAGAAAAAGAATAGGAAGTTATCCAAGCAAAAGGTAATATCTGATTATTAATATTGATTCAAGACAATTTTGAGACAAATATAATTCCTGATAAAATGTGTTGACACTGTACCTCTCCTTTCTTTTTGATAAAGAAAATCATGTTTGATTAAAGGCATCAAGTTTACCTAAGCATGTACCATCACAAGTTCAAACTCTTAACTAAATATTTTCTTGGTTTAGTTATATATAGTGATAAATAAAATGGGTGGCCACATGTAATGAGATTATTCATTAACCACCCGGTGCTCTATAACTTGATATTCCTCGCTTTTAGGTTGGTTAGAGATACTTTCAGTTTTTTTTTCCTACACCAACACAATTCTTTATGTCATTGCCTGGGCATGTACTTCTGAACTGAAATGTATTTTAGATAGTGAAACGTTGTAGTGATAGTGCTTTTAAACACTGTTGGAACCCTGTTAGATGCCAAACGATACACTAGTTCACTTCACCTAGACTGTCAAGTTGAGGTTTGTAGGAATTGCTGGCTTGTCACGGTAGGTCCTTGCTTAGTCATTTCACCTTCATGAGACTCTCTGTCATGATGTCATATAAAGGAATTGGACCAGGTGCTCTTTGAGACACCTTATGGCTCTAACATTCTGCAACTCTGAGAAAAGGAAACCAGAAACATTTTCAATTTCATTCTCAGAGCAGGTAGAAAAGTTGGCCTTAATGTGGCAAGATAAATGATTAAGATAGTGCTTCAAAATAGCTATTTCAGAGTCCTCTGACCTATCTTCCTATCTGAAGCATCTGGAAATTATCTTCCTCTTGCATTTTTCTAGTGAAATCAAGTCACCTGGTGTCACAGTGCACTTGGGTTTAGAATTCAATATTTTGGTTTCCTAGCTCAGCGTAGGTTACATAATCTATTTAAGCCTCAGTTTCCCCATTTGTAGAAAGAGGATAGTAACAGCATTTTCCCCACATGATTGCTGCGAGGATTCAATGAATTACTCCATGCAAATAGCTTAGCAGAGCGGCACAGGGTAAGCTTTCCTACACTTCCGCTATCATTCCTCGATTGGGGTCTAGTTTAAGACGATGCTCCTAGACTTTTTCCTATCTGGGAGCCTTTGGCTCTCACCCTTGTAGTTATTTATGGAAACTTCTTGGACTCGTTACATTGTTACAGACTCCTTATCACCCCCCCCCCC
>PVLA01016208.1:0-21638 GCA_004027455.1 Hydrochoerus hydrochaeris
AACAGAGTGGGAAAGAATTTTAACCAGCAACCCCTCAGACAAAGGACTTGTGTCCAGAATATATAAAGAATTGAAAAACATCAAGCCCCCCAAATTCAAAGACCCTCTCCAAAAATGGGCATCTGAGATGAACACACAGTTCTCAGAGAAAGATATACAAATGGCAAATAAATACATGAAGAAATGTTCACCATCACTGATCATTCGAGAAATGCAAATTAAAACAGCATTGAGATTCCACCTTACTCCGGAAAGAATAGCTGCCATCAAGAAAACAACAGATAACAAATATTGGTGAGGCTGAAGGGAAAAAGGAACACTGCTCCACTGTTGGTGGGTATGTAGACTGGTACAACCATTATGGAAACCCATATGGAGAATTCTCAGAAGACTAGGATTGGAAGTTCCATTCAATCCAGCTATCGCCCTCCTGGGTATTTTCCCCAAAGAACTGAAAAGTTCATATCACAGTGATATATGTGCACCCATGTTCATAGCCACACAATTTGTGATAGCTAAATCCTGGAAACAACCAAGATGCCCATCAACTGCAGAGTGGATGAAAAAGATGTGGCATTTTTATACAATGGAATATTACTCAGCTATAAAAAGGATGATCTTAAGGCCTTCATAGGCAAATGGAGACAACTTGAGTCTATCCCCATTAGTGAAATAAATAAGCATCATATTTATAAATATCATATTGTGTCTCTAGTGTAAAAAGTAAATAAGAACTACAAGTGTAATAAAACCAAAATGTGTAATTGCTATTGTAAAAAAGAGAGGAAAAGAAAGTGCTCTAAGGGATATAACTGTATGTAAGTTTGAGTGTGTAAAATAAATGACCATATTGCTGAATCTTTATTGGATCTTTGAGCAAAACTGTTTGTTGTCTGACTGTTTGAATATTTACTATATACCCTTTAACTTTTTAACTTGAACAACTACATCCAGGATGACAGTATGTAATTTATAAATTACTGATTTCTTAGTGGGGCTTTTCTCATTCTCCTTTTTCTTTCTTTCTTTTAGAATTCTGTATTGTTTCTACCCTTTTTCTGTTTTGTTTTTTTTTCTTCTCTTTAAATAAAATTTTTAAAATGTATAATTGCTAATTGTAAAAAAAGAGGAAATACGAAGCGCTATAAAAGATATAGCTGCATGTAAGTTTAGGTGTGTGGGATTGTTGACCATATTTCTAGGTTCATGTTGGATTCTCGAACAGATCTATTTGCACTCTCACTGCTTCAGTGTCCACTTTGTGTTCTTTAATTTTGTAACTTGAATAACTATTTCTAAAAGAACAGCATATAATGTATCAACTAGTGATTTCTTACTATTTATCTTCTTTTCTTGAAATTCTGTAATATTTCTACCTGTTTCCTGTTTTTTTTCTCTTTAAATAAAAAATAATATGAAAAGAAATATCAGTTAAGAGGTCAGGAAATCCCAGAAAGTAATGCAGAAAGTAAGATAGTGCCTAACTCTGACTATATTGCAAATACATAAAACAATACCACTGAAGATGTTCAGGCAGGCACGTGCTAACCTAAGTCTTCTTGAAACGGGTAGAGTTTGAAGGATGAAAGGTGAAGGGAAGAAACAAACCTGTGCCTAAGCAATGTACTCTAGCTTATTCCCAGGAGATGCAGTAACCGGTAGTGTGTGCTGATTCTGAATGTGTGCTTTGGAACTGAGCAGCTACATGGTGGATTGTGGAGCAGGAGCCAGGTTTCTTCCCCTACTTTCAAGTTCACTCACTAATCTTTTCTTCTCTAGGGCTTAGGTGCTGATAATTTCTTTGAGTGTAGTTTTCATTTCAGATATTGCTCTTTATCTCTCAGTTTGATTTGGGTATGTTTTGTTTTGTGGTACTTGGGATCAAACTCACAACCTTGCACATGTCGGGCAGGCACTTGCGCCACTGAGCTAAATCCCCAATTTGTGTTTTTATTTTTCTGTTCTCATTATGTTCATGGTTTCCTCCATCTTCTTAAATGAACAAAGAATGTTGATAATAGTTGTCTTAATATATATTTTTGTTAATTCTGTCACTGCCTTCATTTCTGTGTCTGTTACTACTTATTCACATTTATTTCTGTTTATAGATTGTATTTTCTTCTTTGCATGCATGGTGATTTTCATTATTAGAAATTTTGCACTTTAGGGTCTTGAGTTTTCTATTACTTTTAAGTATTTGGGAGGTTTATTTTGGGATGCAGTAAAGCTACATGAAATCAACTTGAACTTTTTGAAGCTTGCTTTAAATAGAGGCATTTCATTATGGTAGAGGGATTAATTAATCAAGTATGCATAGTCATGGTGCATAAATAACACAAAACATATAAACTTATGGTGTATAATACTTACAGTGTATAAAAATAATACATATAGTGTATAAACCTAATGCAAAAGAAAGAAAATGCCAAAAGCAAAAACCAATAGAACCAAAATAAGAAGCAGAAAAATATACATTTGTAGCTGGAGAGCTCAGCAACCATCTCCCAATAGCTAATTGAATTAGATGAAAAAAATCTGTAGTATCTGGTAAACTTGGAAAACACTATCAACCAACTTGATTAAGTTCACAATCACAGAACAGCAGCATGCAAAAATGTTAGGAAAGAGGAATGGCTTCAAAGCAGTCACCAAATCTTCCAAATTAAAACTCCGGAAATAAAGGAAATTAAAACAACAGGAAGAAAATAATGAATAGTAGAGCAGAAATCAGTGACATAGAAAAAAATGAAAAAGATAAAATAAGCTAGTTGTTTGAGAAGATCAATAAAAGTCTAGTAAGAGTGAGCATAGGAAAAAACCCGAAAGATAAATTTTCAATATCAGGAATGAAATAGAAGACATTGTGATAGAACTTACAGTTAAACACATAAAGTGGGAATATCATGAAGAACTTTATATCAATAAATTTAATAACTTGGATGGAATTGGAAAAACAATTTAAAAACATAAGCTATTAAAATTCTCTCAATAAAAATGAAATGAGCTGAAGAGCTCTGTATACACGTGCAGAGGCCAAGATGCCACTACTGTCAAATTGTGCCAAGAATTTAAAGAATTTTTTTAAAAATATCATCTAAATAATTTTTATGAGAATTACACTCATATCAAATAATATTAATGTTACCTGGGGGAAAAACATTTCAAGCCATTTTGCCTTTTAAAAATAGGTGTGTCAGCACACATGCACCAACCCTCACACACATCCTTCAGAAAATATTGTCAAATATATGCAGCAACTTATCAAAAAAAGAATTCAGGATGACTAAGCTGGAAGTATCTTAAAATTATAAAATTGGTGTAATATTCAAATATTAATATAATTTACTACATAAATAGACCAAAAAAGAAACAGCATGTCTCCAGAGAGACAGAAAATATTTTTTGAAAAAACTTAGCATCTAATTATAATTTTTTTATATATATATTAAAAAATTCCATACCAAGCTAGAAGTATAAGGGAATTTTCTTGATCTGATAAAAGACATCTGCTAACATCAACTAACAACTGGATTTTTCCCCCTAAGGTCAGCACCAAGGCGTGGATGATGTCCACTCTCATCTTGTCTGTTCACTGTTGTGTTAGCCAGTCCAGTAAGATAAAAAATAAACTATGAACAAGAAAGCAATTGTAGATTGGAAAAGAAGAAATAAAACTGTTTATTGAGATTGTGATTTTCTTTGTATAACATCTTAAAGAATCTACAAAAAATGCTACCAGAACTAATCAGATTAGCAAGTCACAGATCAACATAAAAGAATCAGTTACATTTCTTAGCACTGAAAAACTGGAATCTTGCATTATTTACAGTAGTATAATGACATGAAATTCTTCAGGATACATATGACAGTATTTATGAAGAAACTGCATCCTGAAAATCTTAAAACATTGTTGAGAGAAATTAAAGCAGAGTGAATAAATGAAGAGATGTCAATCATCCTCAAATATATTTACAGGTATAACATGCTAGCAACTAAAATCCAAGCGAGCTTTTTTAATTGTTTTAAATGAACAAATGCATTCCAAAATATCCAAAACAATTTTTATGTTTAAAAAATTGGAGGACTTACTATACCTGATACCAAGATTTACTAAAAGTTGCAGTAATTATGACAGTCATATCGGCAAAACACAGCCATATTAATCAGAGGAAAAAAAGTTCAGAAATTGCCAAAGCAATTTAACAACAGAAAAGATGATCTTTTCAAGATAAGGTGCTAGCACAAATGTATAATGATATGTACCTACAGAAAATTCTTATTCTCTATGACAAAAATTAACAAAAAACCCCACATAAATACACTTTAAACTTTAATCAAAATGTAAAGAATTCTAAATGATCCTTGATTAGACAAAAATTACTAAATAGAAAACAGTATTTTAAAATGTGTAATTTACACTATATTTAAATATTTGCCTTTCAAAGGCAAGCTACAATTAGGGGAAATAGTAGCAAAACATACATCAGAATACCTAAAGAATTTTTATATTATGATTTAAAAAGATATATAATCTAAATAAAAATGGGCAAAAGATTTGGATACTATCAAAAGTGTTATTTGAAAGACAAATTAGTATAAAAGAGATGCCAACATCACTGACTATTTAGGAACTGCAAATTACAAAGAAATATGACCACACACTTAGAGGAATAACTAAAATTTTAAAAGCTGAAATTATGAAGTTGTTGCACATTTCTAGAAAGAATGAAAACTGGTGCAAACACTTCAAAAAAGAGTACAACATTTTTTGGTTTCCTACAAACCAATTGCTCACCTACTATGTGATACAGCCATTTCCCTGTTAGGTGTCTATTTACCCAAGAAAAATGAAAACCCCAAGGCTTTTCCTGAAATATTCAGAACCACTGTACTTAGAATAACCCCAAGCTCTGAGCTGTTCTAGTGTTCATAACTGGTCAGTAAAGCTGAGCAGAAAACAAAACCAAAATACCAATGCAAAATTGTTGAAAAAGCATAATAAGAACACAAAAGAGGAAATATTACAGTGATTTGGAAAATGACTCTGAGTACTGAAGGATCAGAAAACTTTCCATTTATAGAGTCACAGACTACTTTATGGAAAATAAAATATTTTCATTTTATAGAGTTGCAGACTATTTTATGAATAATAAAATGGTTTCATTTTCAAATAAACTTATTTGGTCAAGCTTATGTGCAATAGGTGTCTTTAATAATAAGAATATATTTTAATTACCCTATCAATTTTGTATGTAAATGAATGCATGAAAACACTTTGTTCTCTGGAGTAGCTTAAACATTCTTTCTCTAATCTTATTTACATTCTTAATTTGCTTTGCGAATTTTCCATTACCCAGATAAAATTCAAGTGGTCACAAATTGAGAACAGAAATATCTGAATTAATGAGTTTTCCCCATATCTCATATTTAGATTATGTTCTTCATGGTTTCTTAAAAAGAAGAATTTAGTTATGAAGTTTGGTGTCTGACAGATTTCATGGGTCTTCACCCAACTCTGTGTATCTGCCTTTTCCATGTTTGTACCAGTGGCTTCTGCAGCAGAAATCATTAACATGACTTTTCTCTGTAGGGCCATAGGGATATGTTATGAGGAACACAGAAAAGAATAAAACAACTTTTGGGTGAGCTCCTCAATTATGAGTATATTCCCAATAAAACTCATTCAGAATACACTGTGGGTAAATATTAATTTCAGTATGAAATTGACTTGCCCCCAAAAGTACCTCTTTTCATGTTCCAGTAATCTTAGATTATTTTCCAATACCCCTGTGTCTACCTCAACCCTCACACATAGTAAGAATGTGGGTGTCTCCTTGATTAAAACCATTAAATCCTTCTGACCACTAACCTGCCCTGTGTCAGGAACCTCTGGGAGTCTCTCCTGCTGCTACAGGGAGATTTCCTTTCTTTTATCTTCCTTAATACGGTCTTCATTCATTCACCACTAGAGCTCAATTGAGAGCAAGATCTCAGCTTAATAAAAATTTAATGGTTGGGGGCCAAGGGGTTCAGTGGTAAAGTGTTTGCTCAGAATTCTCAAGGTCCTGTGTTCAATCTCCAGCACCACAAAAACAAAGTGAAAAGCTTAATGGTTGCCTAAATGTGTGACTATTGTACCTTGGCATCAAAATATTTAACTTTTCATTGAATTAATGACAAAAGCCATGAAAAAGAATGAGTCCTGGATTTCATGGAGTTTATACTCTACTTGGGGGAAACAAATGCAAAACAAACACTGAATATCATGTTAGATACTGATAGAGGGAGGCAAAGAATTGGAACAAGGGAAGGGTATGGGTTTGTGCTTTTTAAATTAAGGTGATCAGGAAAAATATTTCTACTGAGAGAGTGAGGACAATAGAAAGTGAACCATGTTTCTATCCAGGAATGAGAGAGAGCAGGGACCAGACAGAAGAGAGCTGGAAGGACCTTGTGGAGAGGGGTGCTCACCGTGGTGAGTATTGAGGACAGTGAGGCTGAAGGTGAGGGACTATAGGCAAAATGAGGTTGGAAGAAGGCTAGGATGACAAAGAAAGATGGTGGAAGATGAGGCAGGGTTGTCATGAGCCCAGGTAGGAATTCTTAATCTGACTGCAGAAGGAAAGCGGGATATCTCTGAAGACTACTGAAAGGAAAGTAATAACACAATTTGCATTTCAAAAGGACCAAACTGACCTCTGTAAGGAGAGGACTGTAGTAAGGCCTGGTCCATCTGGAGACTGTTGTGATAGTTTAGTTAGAAATGTTGGAAGCTTTTGAATTCAGTGGCAATGGAGAGCCACAAGATGTGAGCAGATTTAGGATAGAGCCAAGTGCTATAGGTTTGTTCAGCTATTGCTGCATGGAACTACTTCTACATTTTGTCTTCTTTGAAATTTTTGCATATTCATGTACTGCCCTGATCCAGCCTGTGAGTGGCTTGAGAGCACATGCAGTAGTCTTCTTTGGGTTTCTTCCAGGACTTTGCCCTTGGCTAGTGCTTAATCAATACTTGGAGTTATTGATCTGGACCTCTGATTTCCCCCCAGCAATTGTCATAGTAAATATTAGGTAAGTGCTCGGTATTTGCCAATCATTATTCTTAGCCCAGTACTTGTGTTATTTTATTTGATTGTCTCACTCACCCAGAGACATATAGAATATCATTATCTGTTTTACTTCTGAACTAAAAGGGAAGTAACTGGCCCAAGGTTATACTTCTAGTGAGCAGAGCTGCTGAAGTTTGATCTGGTGCAAACTGCTTCCTCACCAAGGTGCCCTGTTCAGGTGTCTCCTGACTCTGGTCCTTCCTGCCATCCTGGTGTTCATCAGCCTGCAAAGGCTGAGGAAGAGAGGAGGTGGATTCTTCTATCTTGGTTTTTCAAGGGACAAGTTCTATCTACCATCCAGTTTAACCTGGATTATCTCTTACCCTCAGTCTACACAGAGGAAGGGCAGAGAGGGCAGCTGTCATAGCACAGTTGCTGAACACACTTTCTGGCTCATGATCTGCCCACTTCTACAGCAAGGAGGCAGCTATGGAGTGCTCTTTGCTTGAATCCCTCTTGCCAGCCCCTCATGGCCTAGCTACTCTGCATGTCCAAGCCCTTTGGCCCTTGCTGTCTGCACACAGGTCATTCTATTATCGCCAACTCTTACAAGACAGAATGCAGTTGTGTGAACTGAATTCCACTAGACACAGGGTAGGCTTGTGCGCAGGGGCTGCCACAGACAATGAGAAATGTCAGGCAAATCCTTGACATCCTTTTCCCATTGGCATCCCAAGAGGCCTCAAGAGATCCATATTGTGAAGTCAGAATTGCAATACTTTTGGCGCTGCTGGTTCTCCCTGTACCTAGGGCCTTTGGGTTTCTTCCAGGACTCCAGCACTCCTGGCTCTTCCAATCCTTCTCATTCTGTCTCTGGCAAGGGTCCATGAAAAGAAAAAAAAAAAAAAAAAACCAAAAAGTCAATATCAAATGTTCACCTGTAAATATTACTTGTTACATTACAAGGCAAAAGTTATGGTTAGCACTATGGAAATCAGTATGGAGATTTCTCAGAAGACTAGGATTGGAAGTTCCATTCAATCCAGCTATTCCCCTCCTGGGTATTTTCCCAGAAAAACTGAAAATGTAGTATCACAGTGATATATGTGCCCCCATGTTCATAGCAGCACAATTTGTAATAGCTAAATCTTTTTTTCCCTATTTTTAAAAATTTATTTAAAGAGAAACAAAAGCATGTAAAGGGTACAGGTAATACAGAATTCTAAAGAAAAAGATAAACAATAAGAAATCACTAGTTAACAAGTTAGTGAATAAATTAATTATTGTCCTCTTAGAAACAGTTGTTCAAGTTACAAAATTAAAGCATACAAAGTAGATAGTCAAACAGTGAGAGTGTAAACAGCTACACATGCATGAATCTCTACATGTATTTCTATCCTTTCTGTATTAGAGAGAAAAACAAAACCTAGCAAGACAAAACAAAACAAATTCCTATAAAAACATGAAACCAAAAAGTCATATAAAACTACAGTACAAAGTGATCTACAATGATTAGTGTGTTGTTTCTTATTATCTTCAATAGAATATCTGTATTATCAGGCATAAATGAATATATCAGTATAATTGAGTATAGCAGTAAATAACAATAATAGTAAAAATAAAACATTGTAGACAGTATAAAACTTCAAAAGCAGATAATAATCAAAGCAGAGTGGATATTCTAGTGAATCTTGTCATCTTCAGTGCAGTTGCCTATACTCTCAGACTTGATACTATCAATCATAACAGCTTTGAATAAAATCTATCAATACAAAACAGCAATCCAACAAACCAGATTCAATTAAGATCAGTCATGGTAAGACAGTGTAGGTTTTACAGAGCTTTAGATTAAGTTAATAGGAAATTAAGGAAGATTACCATACTATATTCTGTTATTTTTGGGATTACTGTTTGTGCCCTCAAATCTAATACAAGTAGAATGACTGGATCAGAATATAATACATCTAAGCAGAGTAGTGTGAGTAATGTGGGTTTTAAATTCTGGTGCACTATTAAAATTATAGTGTATCAAGGCCATCTGTGTTAGAGATTCTAGCCATCTTTCTCTGCCTCATTTCTGCTATGCTATTTTTCTGCCTTTGTTTGTCTACTTTTCTCCTTCATTCTACTGCCTGCCCAGCTCATTGAGGTCTTTCTGCCACTGTTCCTAAAATCCTGGTATTTTTTCTCTCTCTCTAGAATGTCCTTCAATATTCTCTTTAGGGTTGGATTGGTGGTCACAAACTCCTCCAGTTCCTCTTTGTCATGGAAGCATCTTGTTTCTCCATTAATTTCTAGTGAAAGTTTTTCAGGGTACATCAATCTGGGCTGGAGGTTAGTTTCTTTCAGGGCTTGGAACACTTTGCTCCAAGCTCTTCTTGATCTGATGGTCTGTGTTGAGAAGTCAGCCATGATGCTGATGGGCTTACCTTTATAGGTAATCTGTTTCTTTTCTCTGATGGCTTTTAGTATTCTGTTTTTATATTGAATTTCTGGTATCTTGATTATTATATGTCTGGGTGTAGATCTGTTTTGGTTGTAGGTGGCTGGAGTTCTGTATGTCTCACATAACCGAATGTCATTTTCTTTTCCCATGCTTGGGAAGTTTTTCTTAATTATTTCTGTGAATAGCCTTTGTAATTATCCTGTATGTATTCCTGCTTCTTCATTCACATTTATTATTCTTAAATTGTAGATTCTCTTGTCATCTTCTAGCCTTTGTATTGTTACTGCCTGTTTCCTTGTTATTTTTAAGAGAACTTTCCTTTCATGATCACATATTGCAAACTTGTCTTCAAGTTTTGATAGTCTATCCTTAGTTTCTTTTAAGGATTTTTGCCAGCTTTCAATAGAGTTTTTAATTTCCTGGTAGTCTTTTTGAATCTGCTTCATGTATTCTATATTTTCTTTGTATTCTTAATCGAATGTTTCTCTCCTTTTTTTGTGTTTCTCCCTTCTTCCATCTGTATCATCCTGAGAGATGCTTCCTGAAAGCATTTCTTTTATTACTCTACTCATATCCTGTTTACCTGATTTAATATTTCAGTTTTGAGCTCATCTACAAGGTCCCAAAGATATCTCTTAATGTCCATTGAAGTCATGTCTGATGTTGTGTGTTTGCCACCCTCAGTCTCCCTTGTTTTTCCTTCTTCTAGATCAGTGCTCTCAGGGCTCTGGGCTGGGGATCTCCTCCTGCCTGTCTCTCCTGTCATGGCCCTGTCTTCCTCCACACAGGTTACAGTACAGGTCCCATCCCCCTTCCCTGTTGGCCATGTTTCCTCTGAAGCACATTTGTGAGGGACTTCTGCCCTCTCCTGCCTGTTCTTGTCACTGAGGTGTAAGCAGCTGCTGTTGTATGCCTGCCCCTCCCCACTGGGCCAGCCAAACTTCAGGGGCCTTCACCCGGTTAGTGCTTACTAGGCACAGGGAATTGATTTGGGACAGCTCATTGGGTCCCAGCCAGGGGCACAGCCCAGCCCAAGCAAAACCCAAAAGTCTGCTCTGGGGAGGGAGCAACCAACTGATGTCACTGTCACTCCCAGTTCAGGCTCCTCCTGCCCAATACCAACATGTCACCTATTTGGTTGCACACTTCCTGTGTATGGGGGGGTCTCATTCCCAGCACTGACCATGGATTAATGAAGGTCCCTTCACCTGCTCCACTCTCTGTTGGGCTCACCAACCCCTGACTTCAGTGCTGCTGTGCTTCCTGTGAGTGGCAGTGGGAATGAGTTTGGGTGACTCTGCCTGTCGGCACAGATTCAAACTGATGCCAACTTGGCAGGTCACTGTGAAAACACTGTGTCCTGTAATTTTTAGCTGTTTCAGTTGTAGTACCAAAGTATTTGATGAGCTTTTTTATGTTTTAATTTCTTCCTGTGTCAAGAGGATCCATCTCCCTCTGTCTAGGTCTCTCCAGGGTGTTTTATTCTGGCAAATGAGTTGTTTCTCCCAGGAGGCTTTGTATTTTGTTGCTCACTGATCAGCCATCTTGTCTTCTTTGTCGTGTAATAGCTAAATCTTGGAAACAACCAAGATGCCCATCAACCGCAGAGTAGATGAAAAAGATGTGGTATTTTTATACAATGGAATATTACTCAGCTATAAAAAGGATGATCTTGAGGCCTTCATAGGCAAATGGAGACAACTTGAGACTATCTTCATAAATGAAATAAATAAAAATCATATTTATAAATATCACATTGTGTCTCTAGTGTAAAATGTAATAAAAACTGTAGGAGTAATAATACCCAACATGTGTAATTGATATTGTAAAAAAGAGAGGAAAGAAAGTGCTCTAAAGGGTATAACCACATGTATGTTTAAGTGTGTAGGATTGATAAACACATTACTAAGTTTTTGTTGGATCATTGAACAGAACTGTTTGTAGTCTCACTGTTTAAATACCTACTTTTTATGTTTTACTTTTGTAACTTGAACAACTATTTCTAAGATGCCAATATATAATTTATCAACTAGTGATTTCTTACTTTTTTTTGAAATTCTGTATTATTTCTACCTTTTTTCTGTGTTTTTTTTCTTTAAATAATTTTTTTTAAAGTTGTAGTTAGGATAAGGCTCTGGAGGATAAGGTCTTACCCTGTATTGTCCCTGTGAATCTAAATTCTATCACATGTATCTTTATTTTTCATTTTATTTTCATTTTATTTATTTTTTGGTACCAGGAATCGAACTCACAACCTCTCACTTGCCAGGCAGGTGCTGTACCACATGGAAGAGAGTCAGGGTGATATTTGATAACAGATTTCCTAATGTGAAGATGGAGGCAGAGGTTAGAGTGGTCTGGCCACCAGCCACGGGACATCTCCAGTACTGGAAGAGGAAAGGTATGAGAAATAGCTTCTCCTCCTAGAGACTAATGAGGGTGCATGGCCCTGCTGAGGCCTTGATTCTGGATTTCTGGCTTCTGGAGCAATGAGGGAATGTGTTTTTGTTGTTTTCAGTTGTTCATCTTGTAGAAATTTATCATGTAGCCCTAGAAAACTAATTGAAAAGTTTTGTTGGGTCACTAGCTACCATAATCCTTTTGGAGTCAAGTTTTTTGTGCCTGGAGATAATTCAATCCCAGCTGGCTCAGGTCCCCTTAGATATCCATGATGGTCATAATCAAAGGACACAAAGCCTTCTGGTTGCTGTCACAAGAATAGATCTTTGGAACTGCTGTCACAAAAACAGATCTTTGGAGTTCTTGTTCTGCCTGAAGAGCTGGCTGGCCACATCTAAGGAGGGGCAGTTTTTCTCCTGTTATACTCAGGAAATCCTGGCAATAAGAGCACTGGGTAGATTCCAAGTTTACAAAAACCTTACCTGCCACCAGAAGTCCAAAAGCCCCAATGTAAGCCTCAAACATGCATTTCTTCCCCAGCCCTTCATTATGGTTCCTTGTTCCCTGTCCTCACCTTAAAAGACATTAGACACCTCACTGATTTTGGAGATGGATAAAAAATGAGTAAGGCCAAATATCTGGTTAGTGGAGCTCATATCCTCATAATAGGCAAAAACATGAAGTAAAAATTTAAATATGATTTCAGAGAGTTGCATAGAAGTTTAATTCAACTAAAGCTAAAAGAATTGAAGGGGTCTTGCAGTGGGAAAGTCCAAAGACTGAATCAGCTTTAGGTTTAAGGGTAAACAATGTTACAGAGCCTCTATCTTCTTTTTCATCACTCAGCCTGTCATGCTTAGGTTACTTCAAAGTCTTTCTCCACGCTGGACACAA
Source organism: Hydrochoerus hydrochaeris (assembly GCA_004027455.1). NCBI lineage: Eukaryota > Metazoa > Chordata > Mammalia > Rodentia > Hydrochaeridae > Hydrochoerus > Hydrochoerus hydrochaeris. The sequence goes on from PVLA01016208.1 coordinate 12,790, forward strand.
GGTACTTTCTGACCCAACCTACATGTCCCTTCTCAGATAAAGAGAAGGAGTCTTCCAAGAAGATCCTGGCAACATGTCAAGGAGGTTTTTCATTGGCCTGGTTCGGTCAGATGCAGAGCACTCTCATTGGTCTGATCTGATCATGTGCCCCCTTCCCAACCAATCACAATTGCTTAAAGAATTTAAATTTGCTACTGGACATCATGCTCCTACTTGTAGAAAAAAAAAAGGGTAATGTCTTGGTTACTTTTCCCTCATTGCTGAGACAAAATACTTGACACCCAACATTAGGGAAGGAAAGGTTTATTGAGCTTATAGTTTTTGGAGGTTTCAGTCCAGATTCAGCTGACTCCAAGGCAGGATGGTGTGGCTAAGGGGCAATCATTCATGGAAGTCCAAGCAACAAAAGTGAACAGGGTAAAAAGTGAGAAAGCACACCTCCTTCTCCCCCTTATATTGTATGTGGATTACCTATCCCTGGATGGGTACAGCACTCACAGCACCAGTCCCAGAGCTAGACAACAAACCAATCACAAATGCTAGACTCAGCTGCCCTCCAAAAGCCCACCTCCCATGACTATGAGGCTTTGGGGGGACATTTAATCAAACCACAACAGGCAAGTTCAGCTTCAACCACCTATTAGAGTTGAATGAGGTGAAAATGACTTGGAACCCCAAGAAGAGGATGATGATCAGCACACCCTATGACATGGTTCTCATTCCCACAACACTTCTCTTCATCTTAATTCTGATCCTCTACTCTCCTCTGTCCTTTTTCCCACCAAGAAAGGGAAGTAGGAGTGATTAGCCTGGCAGGATCCAACTGCTGGAAGAGTCTTTAATCATTTATTTGGGGAGTATCCTGTGTCTGCCTGCTGAGAATTATTTCTTTCTGTTTTATAAGTGTCCCATTCTGAGGAGTGACTGGGCTCTAGGGTCTCTCCCTGGGGCAGTTTTTCCCAGGATGGCAGGATGAACAACAAGGACACATCGTAATATGATGATCATTCTTTCCCATTCACGTGTTACTGACTGAAAGTTCTTCTTCCTTCAGCCCCATTAAAAAAGGCACAAATTGTTTATGTCTTTAAATTTAAAAAAATAAGCCCTGGCCTCCCAGCTGTACAGAATGGGGTCATCTCAGAGGATTTTGCAAGGGAGAGCCAGCAGGCTGGCACAGGCTGGCATTAACTTCCCCTGCAGTGAGCCACGGAAAAGGCTGTGTTCCTATGCACCCTGACCTGAAATCCACATGATGCAGCTGCTTGACAAACAGCTGCCACATTCTCCTGCTGGGGAAAATGTCCTTGATGCATCCACTACCCGCCTGTGCCAGTCTTGGGGGAGCAGATTAGATACCACAAAGGGGGCAGAATCCAAAGCTATAATTTGGGCCAGGCTCTTGTTACACTCACATGCAGCTGTTGCATTCAGAAATACAATGTATTTTTCTCCTTCTAAATGGGCTCTCTTCCTCTCAACTGCTTCATTTACTGCCTTTTCTACAACTTTGGCAGTTGGATATAATAATGTAACTGTTGAACCATCCGCTGTTAACAACCTCAGTTCTGTGGCATTCTTTTCATGTTATAGGCACTTCCCAAGAAAAAATCTTTCCCCTTTCCAGAGTTTTGTCAATCTTGACTTTCTTTTTAATGCTGTTTCCTTTTTCTCCCTGTTTAAAATCCCCACTGTGGGCAGAATGGAGTGGCGATACCTGTGGGTGCTGAATGGCCTCCATGACTTCACATCACAGTCAGCTCTTTTCATTAGATGGTATTTAACAGAAATGAAAGTTCTATCTTTTGAGTTCTACTGTCTGAAATACCAATAATATCCTTAGTGCTCTGGATTTTTTTTTTTTTGCTTGTACTTGTGAATTAGTTTCAGTGATTTTTTTGTAATAACAAAAAAGAATATATCTAATGTCTGGCCTCTAGAGTGACTGTAATGTATAATCTATCTTCAGCAAGTATATCTAGGCGGTTCTGTGTTTATTAAGCACCTATGTGTACACCACTATATCACACGCCAAGGAAGATTTAAAGATGGATGGGTAACCTTTGCCTATAAGGAGTGTGCTATCCACTAAGAGAGTCAGATCAGGAAATAGCCATCCCTAAACAAAGCAGAACATTCTGAGGGGCATTAGGGAGAGCGGCTAAAGGACTCACACAGGCATTGATGCTCAGAGAAACCCTGAAGGGAACCAGAATTTGCATGGCCCAGGAAAGGCATGGGAGAGCAGAAGCTCAACAACATGGAGAATGGGGAGGGATCTTTTGGGTGCAGCAAAAGGTGGGGATAGGATGTCATTACTGGGGCCTGACCTTAGGAGAACCTGTAGCACCAGCTCAGAAGATGGGAAAATGTCCAAAAGCAATTGGCCTCTCCATGCTCACATGGGATCAACTTCCCATTTGGAAAAAACTGGGTCAGAATCACCTCCATTCAACAGGTTCATTTTTAGGAGAGGTCTGCTGAGGAATTAGGGAGTAAGGTTTCACAGATGTCTGCAACTTAGTCTCACATAGTTGAGAAAAAAGTCACACACAGACACAGACACACAAAAGGAGCAAAACATTGGCAAATGTCAAGTCTGGAACAAGAGTCTCTATGTGCTCATTGTCTGCCTTTGATGATCTTGATTTTAATAACGGCTTTAGAGTTTTACCACTTAAAGTGGTTGATATTTGCTATTGATTTTGCTAAATAGTTTGTATCACACTAAGAAGCTTCTTTCCATTCTTATTTTTTATGATGAAAATTTCAAGTGTACAAAAAGTACAAGGAGAAATATAAATAAACAAGAACTTGTGCTCAAAATGAATAATGTAATGTTCCTCCTAGTTTCTTTCAAGATCTATTGTTTTAAACTCAAGGGGTTTCATTGTTATTTATTCTCACTTTATTTTTCATAATGTCCACTAATTCTTCTTTTTGAAAGTTTTGAAATTCTCACAATGAAGACTGTGAATAAAAAATAATGCACTCATTCTTCCAAAGTGCATGGTCAAAGTTCGTGTATCCAGCCAGGACTGAGGACTCTGGGCCCTGAAATTCAGCTCCACCAGCAAACACTGCTTTTTAAGAATCCCAGGTCCATCAGCCCTGAGCTGTGGGGCCTCAGACAAGGTACTTTATGCCACCTGAATACCAGTTTTTGCATCTCTTCAATGGATACATTAGGCCTGGCAGTCACATAGAGCCGCCAGGAAAAATGAGCAAATATACATCTATCGCATGTAGTGTGGGACCTGACATGGTGTAATGACTCAGGAAAAGTACTGATTGTTATTCTGATTTTTATTACTATGATTAAGCTTTATTCTTCCATATTTCTGTGTCCTATTTGCTCCTTTCTTACCCGCATCCATGAATAGTGTTTCAGACTCATTAGAGCAGCTTCCCAAGGGCCCCACCGCCCTCGCCTCCTCCAGTCAGGGCTGAGTTACAGCTAGGTGGTTCATTGCATTGAAAACACACTCTGCCTGCGCTGCCTGATAGATCATAAAGACCCCTCAAATCACACTGGGGAGCAGGGTTTGAATATTTAGATCAGATGTTGACAACTTCAGTGGTGTAATCATTCGGTTTAAAATAAAAAATATGCAAATAAGGTGTGAAAATGGTGCTGTTTTGTTTTTTTTTTCCAACCGAGTTGGCAGCAGCAATGTCCACATAACAATTTACTGTTTCTAAACAAATTAAACTTTTTTCAGTGTGACAGTAACTCATCGTAAATGTGACATGATTGATTTGAAGATGATCAGAAAGTCTAAAAAAAAATCATCTTTTCCCTGGTGCACTTTGATGTTCTTGTCACCCCCCTTCTTCCTATAAAACGGTGTCTTATGGAACCAAAAAATGCTCTGGTTTAACAACATTTATGAGTGTTCAATCAACTTGATCAAAATCAAGCTTAGCACTGCATGGAAGTCATGTGTATCTGTGGTTTATGTTTGCAAACATGAACACATCTGAATACATACCTGAAGCAAAATGGAATCAGAGTGATTTTTAAGTACATAAAATACATGTACAACTGCAATACTCAAGAAAACACAACACAAGCTATTAAGGTAACTGAACAAAACTAAAGAATTAAAACCACTTTAGGGCAGCTATGCATGGTTCCAAACCTCCATGAGTTGTTATGTTAGATATCATTTTTTTCACAATTGATTTTATTTTTATTACCATTTCATATTTACAGAAAAACTTGGGAGATAGGATAATGAATTCCCACATACCTAATATTCATTTTTTTCCTATTTTTCACATCTCACATTGTGATGATATATTTGCTACAGTGAGTAAATCAGTATTATTAAACTAAAGCATATTTTATTCAAATTTCCTTAATTTTCTTAATATTTGTTTTATGTCCCAGGATGCAATATTATACTTTAGCCCTCATGTCACTCTATATAATTTTTTTTATACCAGGAATCGAACTCATGACCTCATGCTTGCCAGGTAGGCACTGGGCTGCTGATCCCTGTGTAATTCTTGACTGTTGCAGTTTCTGACTTCTTTTGTTTTTGATGACCTTGACAGTTTCAAGGTCTCCTCATCTCCTCAACCTCACTTTCCAGTTTTCCCATTTCTAATCACTTCTTAGAAAACTGTAAGTCTCCAACATTGCTGAAATGCTTTTGAAAGCCTTTGAAAGACACTTGTGTTATAATGTCAGAACAACTGTGATTGACTAGTAATTCTATTTTACAAATGTGCTTGCTTTGAATAATAGATTAGGGCATTTATTCACAAAATTGCTTTCTGGTAATTAGATATTTTGCTATGCATTGCATAACCCCAATTTTCATTTTATTTAAAATTATAGTTTGCTACAATAATAAATATAATCCATTTACATTGAATCAATCTGGTAGCTATTATGCATTATGGGCTTAATTACAACTACCCTGTATTCATGTCCTTCTCATCCCATAAAAAATAACAATTGCCAGAAAACTTCAATTAGAGTAAATTCTTAGAAGGAAAAGCTGATGGATGGCATTGCCCTCTACTATCTCTTTGCTTCCATGTGACTTAGTCTTGAACCCCAAAAACCAATGTCAACGTCTTCACCCTAAACATGCCTCTCGGGGCTTCATCTGTCCACAGAATGCTTCTTTCAATTATGGTAAAGTATTTCCTAAGCAGCTTTCATAAACAAACCAAACCCTGGCCCATCCTTTGTGGATCAATCTGTACAGGGAAACAGATTTAGAGTAAATGAATCACTAAAGACTTAGCACAATGTAGGAGTTTACTAAATTAGGGGAGTCCTTAACTTTGTTGTGGTCTCATTTTCTTGTCCCTGTGTTAGCTTCCATTACTATGGCAAACTCCTGAGATAATCAATTTAGTAAGAGAAAAAATTCATTTCAGTTCACAATTTTGAAGGTGCCTATCTATGGTCAGTCGGCCCCATTGCTTTAGGGTCTGTGGCAAGGCAATATATTGGTGGTAAGAAGGCTGTGCCAGAGCAAAACACTGTTCATCTCATGGTGAGTTGCAAAGAGAGAGTGGGGTGTGGGGGGGCATGGCCTTATTGATTGAAAGACCTTCCACTAGACCTAGCTGCTAAAATGTCCATACCCTCCAATGGATGCAAGCTGGAGATTAACACTTTCAGTGTAAATCTCTGTATGAGATCTTAGGGAATGCTTAGCATCCAAACTATAGCAATTTCCTTTCTGTTTCTCTAACTCTAACCTGTTACATGTCAGTCTGTGCCCTTGCTGCACCTCTTAGCACCACACATGTGACACATATGAGCCTGCTGGACTGTGTTCAGTCCCTCCAAGCTCATCAGGCTGCTCAACTCTGACTTGCAATCTCTCACCTCTGGTGGCTGCCTGTTATGAACCAGGCTATGCTGCCTAGCCTGGCAGAGTCAGGGGTATGGCATGAATGGCAGATGAAACACTGCAGAAGTGAAGAGTGCTTAAAGGTGTTAGAATCAATACTCTCCAAAATAGACACATAAAGAAGACTGAAAAAGTTTAGTAGTAAATTAGTGAGTAGCAAGAAAATTTCAGTGCCCTAATACATGTGCCATGGAAGTCCTTGAAGAAGCACTGAAAACAAAACTGAAAAGAGGTTTGAAGAAATATTGTCTCAAATTCATCATTTCATAGACAATGTAGATTCTACAGCAAAAAAATTACCAGAGATTTTGAAAAGTTGTTTCATAATGATAGAGGGGTCAATTAATCAACAAAATGCAATAATCCCAAACATTTGTGCAATGACTAAGACAGTTTCAATATATATGAAGCAAAACTGATAGAGCTGGAGGGAGAAAGAGGCAAATTCACAGTTATCAGAAACTTAAGTATTCAATTTCAATAACTGCCAAAGTGCATAGACAAGAAATCTGAAAGTCAGTTTGATATTAGTGCAGCCACATCAGCTTTTTTTCTTGGTCAGTGTAAATACATCTTCTACCATCCCCCTATTTAAAATACTGTATGTATTGTGTTAGTTACCTTTCTCTCACTGCTGACACAAAATACACAACATCCCAATTAAGGAAGGAAAGGTTTATTTAGCTCACAGTTTGTGGAGGTTTCAGTCTGTAATTAGCTGGCTCCAAGGCAGGGTGGCATGGCACAGGGGAACACTTCAAGGTAACAGAAGACAGCAAAAGCAACAAGAGAAAAAGGAGGAGTACTGCCGCCCTGAGGTGAGGTCCAGCTCACCAGTGCTGGCCTGGGAAGAGTTTGGAACCATCACTCCCAGTGGTTGGGTGACCGCCCAGCACCCTAGATGCTGGACTATAACCCAGAGATTCCACGGGCTTGAGTGGACCACACCTGTGACCTTCATTCAACCAGGGGAGCCAGGATGGCTGCACAAGGGGAGCCAAAGCTGTGTGAGTCCCAGTAGCAGAGGGTGCAGCAGGCGATTTCAAACATATACAGGGCAAGCTTTGGAACATCACTAGAAACACAGAAACATAGGAAAATGACAAAATGAAAGACCAAAATGCAATCTCAAATCTCCAGCTCATCCTAAACAGCCTGTATACTAGAAAATACTAGTCATACACCTGACATACCTGAAATGATATCAACTGAAATAAAGAAGCAAGTACAGAAAGCTATGAAGGAACTCAAATCAGAAATAATCTCCCAGGTAAAAGAAGAAATGATTAAAATAGTGAAAGAAATAATGAATGCATCTAAAGAAGTCACAGCTAAAAAGGCAGAGGAACAACAAAAACAAAAAGATATAATTCCTGAAAGAACAGTGTAAGAAACAATCAGAATACAAGAAGCAGATTCAAAAATATATACAGGAAATCAAACATTCTATTGAAAGTTGCCAAAATTGCCTCAACAAAACTGAAGATAGAATTTTAGACCTCCAAGAAACAATTACAGCTAGTGAACAGGAAAGGAAAGATCTTCCAAAAATAACAAGGAATCAGGAAATCACAATCCGACAGCTGCAAGATGATACAAAAAAATCAACATAAGATTAAGAGGAATAAATGAAAAAGAAGGGTACAAAACAAATGATATCAAGAGGCTATTTACAGAACTAATAGCTGAAAATTTCTCAAACATGAGAATGGAAACTGACATACAGAATAGTGAAGCACATAGAACTCCAAATAGCCATAACCAAAATAAAACTTCACCCAGACATATGATAATCACCATCCCAGAGATCCAACTTAAGAACAGAATATTAAAAGCTGTTAGAGAGAAAAGACAGATTACCTATAAAGGAAAAACTATCAGAATCACAGCACACTTCTCAACACAAACAATGAAGTCAAGGAGAGCATGGAGTGAAGTATTTCAGCTCCTAAAGGAAAAGGATTTCCAAACCAGACTGATGTACCCTGCAAAACTGTCCTTCAAAATGGTGGAGAAACAAGATACTTCCATGACAAAGAACAGCTGGAGAACTTCATGATCACCAAACCAACCCTACAAAGAATACTGAAAGACATTCTAGATACACATAGGAAAAAAAACACTAAGCAAGACAGACAATTAAACTGAATGGAAAGGTAAAAATACAACAGCAGAAAGATAACATGTCATCAATAAACCAATACATAGAATTTATAACTATTAATGTAAATGGCCTCAATTCACCAATTAATACAAACAGACTGACAGAATGGACCAAGAAACAATGTCCAACCATATGCTGTCTACAAGAAACCAATCTAACCCAAAAGGAAACTCATAGACTGAAAGTCCAAGGATGGAAAACAATACTCCATGCAACAGGAACTCAAAAAAAAAAAAGTAGGGATAGCTATTCTGTTTGCACACAATGTGAAATTCAAACTAAGAATGATCCAAAGAGATAAAGAAGTTTGCTACATACTAGTTAGGGGAAAACTTCAAGAGGAAGAGATAACAATCTTAAGTATATATGCACCAAATTCCAGAGCAACCAGCTACACAAAGCAAGTATTAACAGAAATGAAAATTCAAATAAGCAATACCACAAGTATAACAGGAGACCTTAACACACCATCCACACAAAGAAAAAGATCAACTAGACAGAAAATCAGCAAAGAAATAACAGAATGAATCACACCTGTGAACAAATGGACTTGATAGACATATACAAAGTGTTACATCCAATAACATCAGAATATACATTCTTCTCATTCTTCACATTCTCTAAAATAGACCATATGATAGCCCACAGAACATATTTAAGTAAATGCAAAAGAATTGAAATTATCCCATTCATATTATCGGATCATAGAGCCATGAAACTAGAAATTAATGATAAAAAACTGCAAAAACCCCACAAACACATGGAAATGAAATAATACACTCTTGAGCAATCAGTGGGTCACAGAG
>PVLA01016209.1:0-21646 GCA_004027455.1 Hydrochoerus hydrochaeris
CCAGGCTACTCCAGGCTGCCCCAGGCTGCTCCAGGCTGCCCCAGGCTGCTCCAGGCTGCCTTCTGCACTGCTTCCCACCCCACCTTCGGCCCCTCTTCTTGTCACAGTCACACATGCTCTGAGTCCTAACCAGTACCCAATGGGGGAAGAGCCAGGCAAAGTGCCCAGGACAGAATGGAAAGAGAAGGTTCCATTCAGTGACAGCTCCCTCAGCCCCACCCTGCTTCACAAGTTTCCAGGGGACACTTGGCTACCAAACCTACCCAGCCCAGGTCCCAGGACACCCCTTCATCAAGAGGACAGGATGGGGCATAAAAGAGGAACAGGGGGCACCTCTAGCTTTGGTAACCTCAACTCATGCTCACTCAGGTTCACCGGAAGTCCAGCTGTGAGCAGAAGCTCTCAGACCCAGGGTTCTTTACCCCAGCTGTCACCCAGCACCTCTCAGAACGACCAACGCCAGGCCCACCCAGGACCATGGGTCAGAGTCTTGATGTCTATGTTTTTTGAAACACCCAGGGGATTCGACCAGGCAGTCACGGTTTTTAATGCCTGCCCAAGCATCTCACGAAATTCCCTTTCCCTGGAAAGGAGCTCCCGCTACACCCTCTCTATCATTAGGGGAACGGTTAGTCACATTCAAAGCGAGCTGCCTCCCAAATGGGTTAACCAGAAAGAACGCTAACTTCTACCCTCTGTAACTCCCCTTTATCATTAACCATGGCAGTTAGGGCTGGCTGGGAGCAAGGAATTTGAATAAATGGCTGCACCCAGCAAGAGCAGCAAGTCAGAAAGGCTCTCAAAAGGCAGTGAAATAAATAAGCGATCTCTCATTCTCTGTCTCTGTCTCTCTCTTTCTGTCTCTCATCCTTGGCACTGGGGATTGAACCCAAGGACTGCTGAGTTACACTCCCAGCCCTTTATTTATTTGTTTACTTACTTACTTATCTCAATTTTGAGAAAGGGTCTCATTGAAGTTGTCCAAGCAAAACCCAAATTTGCAATCAACTGTCCTGCCTCAGTCTCTCAAGGTGGCAGGAGTACAGGTATGCGCCACCACCGCTAGCAATAAATAAATGATCACTTCTTAAGGAACAGAAATGTCTGCCCAAAGAAGACAAAGTGGGGAAACAGGGAAAGGACCCTTCCTGGAGTGATCTGGAGCTAGAGCCATGGACGGTGACTCCCTGAGAGAGTCCCTTTCCCCTTAACCGCAGAGTCCGTTAATGAAGGGCAGTAGCGGGAGGTGGCCTTCATGGAAGAGCACCTGCCTAGCAGGTGAGGCTCTGGGTTCCCTCCACAGCATCGCAAAACAAATAAATAAAATGCAGGGTGGGAAGCTTATTGTATCTCAAAATCAAAGCAAAGCAGCCCAGGCCTACGCAGGGGAATTGAACCCTTCCTCGGTTCCCTAGCTCCTGCCCTGAGCTGATATTAAACAAAACCACAGGGCACTCAGGGTGGTGAGCAACTTTCCTAAGTGACTAAGTGGGGCTGCCCTGCTTACCAAACTCAGCGGCCCCTACAGCTCCACATGGACACTGACCAGGACATGCAGGGAAGGTTGACCTCGGAAGGCACAAGGGAAGAGGTGGTTTCCACGGTTTCCTCCCCCAGACCCGAAGACACTGCAGGACCAGTGGGAGGCAAAGGACAGGGACACAGCTCGCCCACCGAGGCAACTAGAACAGCCCAGTCTACATGAGTCCTGTCTGCCAGGTGTAGGGGCCGAGTCAGTGGCACATGACACAGGACAGGGTTACAGCAGGCAGGAGGAGTGGAGCAAGCAAAGGAGCCCAGGTCAGGAGGACACAGATGTCTCAAGACATGAAGCCACCACTGCACCTAGCAGGACACCCACCAGCTCATGGTAGGTGGCACGATGCCTGTGAGACGGGAAGGTGAGGACCCCATCCCCATGGCCCACCGGCTAGATAAGCAGGCCCAACACAGCAACCCCCTCAGTGAGAAAGCACTTTGCACGGTGCCCTTGCTGGCCCTCCGGGAAGAGCTGCTGCATCTCAGGAGGCCTCCTCTCTACTCCATACCTCCACTCTGCACAGCACCCGACATCCGGGATCTACCCAGCCTATGCCACCCGGTGGACGGAATCTTCCAGCCCAGCTGCTCAACGCTGGGATTCACACGACACGGGAGCTACTGGAAGCACTTGTGTCCTTAGGGAAACAAGTGACCTCACTGGCACAGGAGACCAGAGGAGGGGCCGAGAGAAAGCCCACAGGGGCAGCCCAGCGCTGAACGTGGCTTTCGAATCACCAGACCACAGGCAGATTCTGCGGCCACGACTTCAGTCCCAGACTTGGAAACTTCAGTCTGATGTGGCTGGGTGTTTTTGTAAACACCCTCTAACCCTAGTCAAAAGAAGGCTGCGAAGGGAATAATCAAAGTATCAATGACAGGCACATTGACAGGACAGCGTGTAAGTTCACACATGCGTGCCTGTCCTGACTGCAAGGACCCCAGATGCCACGTGGGTTTAAAATAATGACAGCAGCATTCCTGAGCCCTGGAGGAGCCTCTAGGGCTCCTTCTCCACATAAAAGCTCAGAGGAAGAGCTAAATCCTCCACCATCACTGAGGTAGGCAGGAAACCAAGTCTCCCACAACACTCAGTCTGTCAGTCAGTCAGTGATCAACCCCAGGCATTCGAGGAGCACCTCCTTGTGTTGGGGCACAATTACAGTGTAAGAACACATTGATAAAATAGCAAACTCATAGGAATTTCATAGAGAGCAATGGGAAGTCTCCAGCCAAGTTTCTGCTGAATTCAATTGACCTTGACAGTGCTGCACCCCTCTGATGAGCACTGAGTCAGAGCAACTGTCTATACCTTAAAGCACCCTGGGTTGGTCCAGGACACCTTTAACTAGGCTCACCCTATAAAGACCCCTACCCTTGTTCCTGGAAGGTTCCAATATTATGATAAACAATTTCTCTGTTCCAACAAATCTGTTCAAACTAGCCTGCCTGTCAATATATGACTCAATGCATGTAACCAACTGTGTAAGGTTTTGTGCCTTGCTTTGTACATCCCGCTTCTAAATGCTATATAAACTAAGCTCTCTGTAAACGCAGGGCTGCTGCCTTTGGGAACTATCCTGCAACAGTCCACATTCAGCTGGCGGAAAGATTAAATGCTGCCTTCTTATCTCTTTGGCATGAAGTCTTCCTCTCAATTGGACTTGGAAATTTTCCCACAACACTAGCAGTGAGGTATTGCTCAGGGTGTCAGGGCAAGTGAGGTGCACAAAAATGAAACAGACATTGGGGAGATGGAAACCGCAGTAGGAGACTGTGTGACACAGGGGCAGTGGGAAAAAAGTCTAGCATTTGCTGAAGTGCAGAGAAAAGGGCTGGGAGCCATGTACACTAAGCCACCTCAGGCCTGAGGAGTCACGCAGGCAGAGGAGAGACCTGTGTCCCCCACTCCCACCCCAGCTGAAGTGATAACGTTGGGCAAGGCTGAGGCTGCAGGCCTGGTGCAGAGCTCTGACACTGTCGCTGTGCACAACTCTGTCTGACACTTGGGCTGCCTTCTCCAAGCAAGAAGGAGTCACCGAAGGGTCTAGGGAAGGAGGTGATGTGGGTGCACCCATCTGGAGAAGAAAATGCCTCGTACAGAGGTCAAGACTACCCAGGGGACGTAGCCAGACTCTGCAGGGGGAGCCAGCAAAGGGTGGAACTGGAGGATGCAAAGGAACAGGCAAGAGAGGCAACAGACAAAACCCACTGGGTGAGTTGCAGAAAAGTGGGGTGGCGTGGCCCTGAGTCTTAGCCAGTACCACATGGGCAGCGCTATCCAGACGGCACTGGAGATGCCAGGGCAAGGGTGAGGAGAGGGAGTCGGCCTAGGTACACAGGTATGATCAAAATATACGACAAATCTAAAAAAAAAAAAATTCTTAAACATATAGCAGCAAAAGACAAACTGCTGCTAATCTCTCTCAGAATACGCCCCCTTCTTCCTTCAAACACACTTCTCCCCCCATTCTTGTGCTTCCCGAAGCAGCTCTGGAAGTCCTCTTTCGTGACTGTCTTGAACTGCATTGTGGCTGCCTCTATGTTTTGAAAAGATTCAAAATGTTCACCTTTCATGGTCATTTTGACTTTGGGGAAGAGCCAGAAGTTGCATGGTGCCAGATCCAGTGGATAAGACAGATGAGGACCCACCATGGTGTTTTTATTTGGCAGAAGCTGCCGTAAACATCTTGAATCAATTCAGGATAGAGAGGCAATCATGCAAAGGATGATTTCCAGAAGAGCTTCAGAAAATGGCAAAAATGATGTAATATGTGTGCTCAAAGCCAAAAGGAATATTTTTAAGGGAATTAATGGCAAGGCGTCTTTTACTGTCACCAATTTTTTTTTTTTATTTAAACATTTGCCATAATTTTGATCACACCTCCTGGCAGGATGAATATACAAGAGGTACAACCAGGGAGCTGCACCCTGAGCAGCAATAAACCTAAAATCCAGGAGCAAGAGCTGCTTCTGAAGACCAACTCCACCTCTGCTACAGGGAGCCACCCTAGGGGTGCCATGCAGGGCTCCACACCTCCAAGGAAAGCCTACCACTCAGGAGGGCAAAAATGACATTCAGGGCAGTGGTTCCTGGTCCCTGGGTCTCCTGAGAGCTATATAATTGGCCCTCTGTACCCACAGGTACAGCTAACCATGGATCTAAAATATTTTTATAAAACCTTGTTTCTTTACTGAACATACTCAGGCTTTTTTCCTGTCACTACTACAGTCACAACAACCACTTTGTCATATTCTTCATCTCATGACAGGTCCAACTCACAGTCACTATTCAAAACTGCTCTACAGTTACACTAAAAACCATCTCATTCAAGAACTAGACGCAGATGTTCCCCCAGCTACATCTTAAAAGAACTGGCAAGACTCTGGCTTGGACACCACAGAGAAACCAAAGGAGAAAGAAAGTAAAAGCGAGTCTGTTCTCAAATTTCCTGTACTCACCAAGTACCTACAGCAGGCAAGAGTTTCAGAGAAGCATCAGGTTAAGAGATTCACAGGTCCCCCAAACACCATCCTCTACTTGCAACAGGCTGCAGAACATTTATGACACCTCCCCTGGGACACTAGGACACCGGATGTGCCTGGAGAACCCATGGTCTCCGCAAACGCCCAGGTGAGGCCGTCAGCAGCCAGGGCCTCCTTCCTTGGCTTGGTGGGGAGAGAAGAGCACCAGAGTGTCATAGAAAAAAAGCACACCATCCACATAAGATGGAGTGACATCTGTGTGCTTCCTATGGGCCAGGGACCGCGCCAGTGCAGCCACAGTCCCGCTGATGACAATCTTCCCCTTCTGCAGCCCAGACACTGGAATGAAGGTGGCAGAGCCAGAGATGCTGGGGTTGGGGCTGCAGGAATGTACCACGACTGTCACCCCAGCCCCAAGGTGGGTAAGTATCAGCAAGGATTGCCCTTACCTCTAACCTGAGTCTGTCCCTTGGCAAAAGGAAATTGCTGTTCCCCTTGCTCTGGGGGGCTCTGGTATCCTAAAGCCCATCAACTTTTCCCCAAACACCACCCCCACCACCTCCACAACCCCCAGGCCAGGCCAGTCTGAACGGTGCCTACAGGCCGCATCGGGAGTCTCTGCTCACCCATCTCCACACGGAAAGGGCAAAGCACGTTCCCTGCCCTGTACCGGGTCTCTCACAATGCCCCATGGGGCAGCATTCGGGGACAGGCTCTGTCAGTGGCGACAGGATTTTCTGCTGCTGACGTGTCATCTTTTCTCAACTGCATTCTGCTTCAGGAGCAGGGCCACATCAGACAGAAATGGAGCCCATGGCCCTGCACCCCAGGAAACACACAGCCAAAGAGGGCACTGCTGAGGACCCACCTGCCGGTGCAGGTGACTCGGCCTGGAGACCCAGAAAGATGAGAGGAAGAGAAGACGTGGTCTCCACACCAATATGCTTCAAGTGCTTATTTCCGCAGCAGCGCATTAGGTTTGAACTTGAATCCGTTCAAAACACCCTAAGCGTTTTCTCCCTGGCTTCAATATGCATGAAGAGAACATCCTGGTCGCATCGCAGGCGGGTCATATGGAAGTTGCATTAAATTCTTCCCCTATGCAAGGCCCCCTGGTTTGTACAGCAAGCCCCAGCCACTCACTCACTTGCAGCAAAGCAAGAAGGTACTGCACACATGCAGAAAAAACTTCCTGATTTTCCTCACCTGCCTCATTACTGCACCTGCCCCCAGGAAGGGCTGGTTCAGTGTTTTTACTGAGGCGTGACAATGCTGAGCACACTCCAATTCTCCGAGTCTGCCCATTAATCCCCTCCCTCCTCAGCAGCCTGGCAGGCTGCATCACAGAGACACATCAAATGCCATCGCATTCTGCCTGAGCAGGCAGGACAGCCCGTGGGAGGGACTCTCACTCCCTTTCCTGAGGCTCTGCCCACAGGACCATCTGCTCCTATTCCGGGCTCCCTGGGCCAGTGCAGGCCTCACTGGATGCCCGCCACCCCTGCAAGGAGGGGCCTAATGCACGCATGGGAAAAAGCCGAGCAATGGGCTGAAGCTCAGGCCAAGTGCGAAGATCAAAGAGGCACAAGCAGAAACCACAGGGAGGAAAAACCCATTCGTGGGGCCTCCCAAGGGACAGTGCCCTTCAGTACCTGCCAGCCTCCTGGATTCAGAAGCAAAATCTCTCCTGCTGTTGGTGCATCACTAGTAAGGAGGTGAGTAAGAGTTCCTAGTACAGATGAGCTAATAAGGCCCAGAGAAGCAAGGTGACCAGCCCAAGGTCACACAGCAAGTGGCTTCCTCCCCAAGGGCTCTCACTGGGCAACTCCTCCAAAAACAGATGTCCCCAGCCCCCGACTCAGGAAATACCACTTCGGGCTTACTGACCATGTTGCCAGTGCCAATGTCAATCTGAACTCAGAAGTGAGCCTTCCAGTTTGACATGGGATCTGTGCTTCTCCCAGCTCAGGATATCTCGGCTGCCCACCCGGAAGCAGGGGACAAATCCCCATTGCTCAGGCACCGGCAAAGGGGCAAGTGGGTGCCATAGCCCTAGTCCCAGGGCAGGCACACAGGGCCCCGAGACAAGCACCCATGAGGCTAGAACCAAAGCCTGCAGCAAGAGAGAAGTAGGGGAGCTCAACTTGGAGGCAGCCAGAAAGAAGCCAAAATCAGAGAGAGTAAGCTGTCCCCATGTGTCAGACACTGAAGACTAGGACAAGGGGCGAGTGGATGATTTAATTTGCAAAAGAACTCAGACTGGAGGGGGACAGCAGGCAATGCGCCTCCAGCTCACATAAGACAAGAAAGATGCTTCCAGATGGCCCTGGGGCCCTGAAGCACCAGGTAAAATGACCATCGCTGGAAGATGCCAAGGCGGACAGGCTTCTCCAAGGCAGAGACAGCCAAGATCTTTTTACTCTTGTCTGACCCTCTACTGAACTCAACATTTAGCTTTTCCCGTATGACAGATGGCATGTTAACTGTCACTCTTGGATCAAATCTATTTTTTAAAACTTGTATCTGGTGGACCACCAGGCAGCATGCCCACCTCCCCAAATCCAGAATGACTTTTGCAAAAAAGGTACCCTGGAAGCTGAGCATTCACAATAAGCTCCTACCATGGGCACCGTGTCCAGAGGGCGCCCTTTAGAGGTGACTGCTCAAAAGCATCCCATGAAGTAATCTATGAAGAGCAACCAGCTATGGGAACCATCAATTTTCCTCTCTAAGGGACAAATACCGTGCGTCCTTCTCTAAGCACAGGTGCACAAGTTTACATCCCACATGGGCTGGAAAGCATCCCTTTCAGTGGACTGGAAGGTCAAGATTCAGTATTTCTTTTGCTACACCCTCTGTTCATTCTGAGACACACGCTTGGGATTTTTCCAGGACCGGGTATTGAACTCGGGGCTTTGTATATGCTAGGCAAGCACTCTAGCTCTGAACTACACCCCAGTGCCGGGAATTATTTTTTTAAAAAGCAAAATCAAATATTTAGGAGCAAAATATCAAAAATAATGGTTTTGAAGATGCCTCCCAATGCTGTGCTTTCCCAAGCAAGTCACATTTAAGAGTCAGAAAAGACCAAAGACCTCAGGTAGAAAAAACAAGAAGCCAGTCTTCCTGTCTTCACAAGATTCCCCGGAACTGGGTTCTCATGGTGAACTGCAGAACTCAGTGCTTGACCGGAAGTAAGGATAAGGAGATTAGACAAATTATTAACCCATCCAGACCCTTATATAACGGGCCAAGCTGCTGCCGAGGCATCAGCCCTCAGAACAAAGCATCAACCACCACAGATTCATTTTTGCACACCATGGTTCCTTATCAGCATGAGGACAGTGAAACTTCTTACTGATCATGGTGGTTCCCCCGGCCAGAGCCGCCTTGGTCCCCTGGAAGAAGTCATCAGCAGACGTCATTCCTTGGTCGGGCATCTGGAACCGAGTATGGACATCAATTCCTCCGGGGATCACCATTCTGGAATGGGCCTCGATGGTCTTCACCCCTCCTGGCACGATGAGGTTTTCTCCTATTTGCCTAAGCAAACAGAGGGGGAGAGAAAGGCAGTCAAGGAAATGCGGAGTCAAACGGGACCTGTCCACTACCCTTAGGAAGCAGCAACCTACCCTCCACTATGCGCCACTGACTTCTCCAATTATAATTCCTCAAAAAAGCGTTCCCCACTCCTCATCCTCAAATAAGAGGGGATGCCCAGCAAAACTCACATTGGGTACCAGGGTTCAATGGATGACACCCAGGCCCAGGGATGCTTAGATAAAATGTCTCTCAGCCTTCTTCTAACACACACCATTCAGCCAGTTATCCCACATCGATTTGCTGCAGATCTGTCTGCACTTTCCAAACATTCAATTTCACCACATCCTTTCCCCTCAAGAGAACAGGAGAAAGGGTGGAGGTGAAAGTGGCAGTAGGACAAACAAGATGGGAAGAAAAAGTGAACAGGATAATTTTGACAATTAAAATAAAACATGGAAGCAGGTGCCCTGCAAGGGAGACAATAAAAAGCAGGAAGAAAAAAAAGAACTATTCATCACAGTGGGGGATGTAATTTATTTCTAAGCTTTAACAAGTATTTTTACTACATCTTTATACTGATTTTTCAAAAAGAAAATTAAGCGGCGAGGAACTGATGAAAGTCCTAAGACGAATGACAGAGCAAGCCAGCGCCGCCCCCCACCAGGACAGATCGGATCTTGCTGTCTCACAACTGGGGGCGGAAATGGAATAAGAAAGTCATGGCACTAAAAGAGTCCAGAGCCACGACTGTCACCAGTAAACACACATGGAGAACACATTAAATGTGGAAATGTTAAAACCTATTTTAGGGTCGTAAATCAGGGTGTGAGCTTCCAGGCAACAGCCAAGGCCCCTCCAGTTTTCCACTCCTCCCGCCCGGTCTGCTGCCAGCACCTGAGGAATGCTGCTAATTTAAAAGATATCACTGGCTGCAGTGTTCGCCTGCATCAGATATTCCCTGCATCAGATATTCCGTTTCTCCAGGGCCTGCGAGCTGTCCCAGTAAGAAGAGCACGGAGACACTGGGGACACTGGTATGCACTCAGCTCTCCAACCCCCCCCCCGGGCTCCAATCCTACCCAAACTCACAACAGTTCTGCTGTTTCTCCTCCGTAACATACACAATAAACACAGGGGCAGCCTTATTTGCGCTGGTTGCCACTTAAAGAATGAAACCTAAAATTCCCCTCCCCAGGATTAGGCAGTAATTTGTCTGTGTTACTTGGCAATTAACTTGGAATACTTCTGTGGTTCCTCCTACTTAGGACTTAATCAGGCCCCTTCTGATTAAGAAAGCAGATGAGCTGTCTCCATAGAAGAGGCTGTGTTTGCGTCCTCTGATGGGGCAATCCATCCCAAACAACCACATTCTAGACATATCACAAACCAAGTATTGGAGCTGGTGACAAGAAGCTATTGTGTCACCTCTGCCAAAAATAGTAAATTGCACAATGCACAGTGCAATGCATACGCATGAATTGTGACAGTAAAGCCCCTAAATCTGAATTCTCAAATTCACTGTCACCCATCAAAACGGGCTTATGACAGCATCTAAACTGGGCACTCTGAGTCAGGAAAGTAGCTATGGTTCGGAAACACCGCGGGTCAGATCTGCACATAATGAGCTACACTTACTTGATAAGCCCATCCTCCATGTATATGTCTGCATAGAAGGACTGGTCATCGTTAACGATTTTACCGCCTTTGATCAGAAGACGATCACTCTGAAACAAAGAGGCAGGAAGGAAGGTTACGTGTATGCCTGATGCGTGAGAAACATAATCCTAAGAAACCTGAGGCCAGGGCACATTTTCACTAAAGTAACGGTCCCAATGAGCCAATATTGGGAAGGTTCAGGAATACAAGGGAACCTGGATGCAGGAACCTGTTCCTCATCCTGCACCTGTGAACTTTCCCTTTCTATTAGACCTTAGATCTGAAAGCAAAATAAGGGGGCAGGGCTCACTGCAGAGCAGGGAGAACACTTCTGATAAAGAAGACAATACTCTTTAAATGACTTTTGGCTAAACTTCATTTAAAAAAAAAAAAACACATGCAGGAAAGTCATGGCTTGGCAAGGTTCATGTGTGGAAAAACTGACCACAAGCCTGTTGTCATGGGATCTGCTACACAAACACACTTAGTTCCACCATGATGAGGTTCCAGTGCCATACGTCACTTTATATTTGCACTTTTTATCTTTGGGGTAAATCCTAGCAAGTGTACCAGGGTTGAGAAGGACTAGAAAAACCACACCATTTTTAACTAAGAAAAAAGTTTTTAATTAAGAAAAAAAGTACACTTTTATTAAGAGGTGGGTAAGACAGTAAATTTAAAATTTAACCCCATTTATAGATTGACGGACTTATCATATTTGTGCAAAAACAAGAAAGGGCTGCATAGTTGGGCCACGAATGTAACAGAAATGCTACACTATGACTCACAGTGATCCCAAATGCTGTGTTCTTGACGAAATGGAATGTGAACACTGCATGTTCAAAATACGCACCTGTACTATTTCAGACTCGATTTGTGCTTTAGAGGCTGGGCCATGTATGGATGGCCCAGTAGACATATATGCATGTTACACATGCAACATGTTTCAAAGGACAGCTTTCGTCTTGACAATACTAACTGAAAAATTCAGTAACAATATTCTCAGCAAGTGCTATTTACAGTTAACAGAAAACTGTAGAAGCCTCTAAAATATATAAGCTACTAGACAGGGTCAGGGGTTTAGCTCAGTGGCCTAAGTACCTGCTTAGCAAACTCGAGGTGGTGAGTTCAATCCGTGGTACCAAAAAAAAAAAAAAAAAAAGCTACTTGACAGCAAGGGGAAAAATGCATTGACATACAAACACACACAGCTAGATTTAGGAAATTATGTATTGTTTCTCTGATATACTAAAAAAAAAAAAAAGGTCATTTTAATTTTGTACACTGCAGTTTTTCATGTTGATGTTGACATTGGAAAGTCAAGTGAAAGTAGTCGACGATTCCTGCACCTGTTTGTGTTCAACGTAAGGACCTTTAGCAAATCCCGTCGAACGCATCGCGCCCACAACAAGCTCCAAACAGACCTAGGAGGTGGATGGAACCGGATTCTTTCTGCCGCAAGGGAACTGAGGCTGGGAGAGAGGAAGCCGACAGCGATCCCTCCTCCTCAGACCTGAAGCTTCAATAACATGGGAGATAAGGAGACGCCCTCTGCCCTCCGCTGGAACACCTGCCCCTGTGGGTCTTCTGCACCGAGAAACCCCAAGGCAGCATCACGCCCAGGAAAATGCCAAACATCACAGTCCGGCTCACTCCAGCGCCTTCTAGAAGGCTTCTTACATAACAGGCTGGCCATGGCGGGCGGGGGAGGGAAATCATGTATAGATCCCAGGATAATACAACAGATTTTTTTTTACCGATGGAGGGGAGGCGCTAACTTAAAAAAAATCGATCTTGTTGATTGTTTGCCTAATTTTTTTTCCCTTCCCATTCTGTTAAAACGAAACTGCCCTGTTCATTCAAGAAGACAGTAAATTACGTTTGCTTGCAGGAAATCTGCTCCCCACCCCCACTCCCCTGACTCCTTCCTCCAGCGCAGCGAGCACAGAATGCTGGGTCCTCCGTGCCCAGTCCTTTTGAATCTGTATGTTTTGCCTTCAGGAAAAAAGCCAGTACCCACCCTTGCTATAGAACAACCCTGTCCACCCCAGAAAATCCGAGCACACGCCCCTCCCTGGTGCATTGGTTCCCACATCTCTCCTGCGGATGGGTGTGTCTCCGTGCGCGGAGGACCGGGGCCAAAGACACAGCCCGGTCAAGCGCGCCCTCAAATCTAGCCCTAAAATACATCTTGACTGTTTGGGAGACTCTTTCGTGTCTGCGTCGGCCCTGGGTTCCACCCTGGAACCAGCTGGCCAGTGGCGACTGCCCAGCGTTATATAACAATGAATTCCCTGGCGTTCCTCCCTCCCTGGAATTTAATTAGGGAATGGACAGAATAGGACCTGCGCGGTTTTTCCAGGAAAAGATGGAGAGAGGATGGGGAGGCACAACCGGTTGCTGCGCTCTGAGGCATCGCGAATTCACGGCACGGACGTCTCCCCATGGTGCACACACTAACAATGCCAGGCCCCAGAACGGCGGCGGCACCTCGGGCCGCTGCGATCATTGTCTGCCGGGCCATCTGCTCTGCGCGGCGCGCTGCGCCCTCAGCTCCCGAGCCCCGCTCGCCGTGGTCTCCGGCGCCCACCGCCCAGCCGCTTTTGTATGCGCCAACGAGGACGCCTCCTTGGCGGCGGAAGGGGCAGAAAAGACGCCTGAAAGCGAGCCCAGATCCCTCTCTGGGCTCAGCCTCAAACCAAGGGGCGAGAATCCCCAGAGGGGCACCAAAAACCTGTCGGCGGTCAACAAAAAAGCCCCGGCCCTCCCCCTCTGCACATCCCCGCACCTCCGCTCCCTTCGCCTGGGCACATCATCCCCATGCCCCCTGCCCTTCTCCGCATCCGCGCTGTCACCATGCCCGCGGGCTGCACCCGCTCCGTCTCCCAAGGAGTCGGGGAAGACTCCAGAAAACCCCCGACGGCGGGGGCGGAAGGCGCGCGGAGGCTCCCTCCCCCAGCTGCCCATCGCGGCCGCAGCAGCCCGGCCTCGCTTCCCGGAGCGAGGTCTCCGAGCCCGGCCCTCGGTGTGCTATGTGGCCTCCATTTGCTCGCGCCCCGCAGGCCGGCACTGCAGCATCGCGCGCCGACAATAAAGGATGCAGCGGATCTGGCGCGCTCCCCAAGGCCACTCCGCGCACCCGCGCTCGGATTTTAATGACTTGCAAATTACACGCCTTATAATTCTTTCTTATTGCGCCCCCCTCCATCACCATCACCACCATCGCCTTCGTCTGCAACAGAAAATTTAAAAGTTGGTCCTACTCCCTCCCCCCTAAAAATTCCATAGATGTTCTGTGTTACAAAAGGCTCAGCGAACGCCGATTCCCCAAGTACAAACTCACCGTGATGCGCGGAATATTTTTCTTCCCCTGATAAGACATCTCTCTCCGGGGAGAAAATTAATCTCAAGAGGACAGCTTTAAGGCCAAAAAAAAATTGCCGCGGAGACTTGGTTGGGATTTTTGTTTTGTTTTTGATTTTCTGGCAGGACTGAAAAAGGTCCAATCGCTTCG
This sequence comes from Hydrochoerus hydrochaeris, assembly GCA_004027455.1. Classification (NCBI taxonomy): domain Eukaryota; kingdom Metazoa; phylum Chordata; class Mammalia; order Rodentia; family Hydrochaeridae; genus Hydrochoerus; species Hydrochoerus hydrochaeris. Next base: position 13,739 of record PVLA01016209.1, read on the forward strand.
GTGGTCTTGCTAGTAGCAGATTTCAGGAATGTAAGGGATAAATGCAATCCTCTGTCTCTCTTTCTTCCTCTCCTCCAAACACAGCCCCGGCTAGGGCGGAAAAAAAAAAGGGAAAGAGACAGAGGGAGAGAGAACAGGAGGGAAGGGGGTGGAAATAAACTACAGCAATAAAAGCCTCGGTTCAAGTCGGCTACCGCGGCGCATGCGCCGCCAGCCACTCCCTTTCCTCCCAGGCAAGAGCCATCCGCTTCGAGAGAGTCGCGCACTGATTGGCCACCATCGTGGGATATGCAAATGAGGCCGGAGAGGCGGGGCGCGGCGGCAGAGCGCGGCAGGCTGCAGTGTGCGGCCGGGGGGCGGCGGTCGGTGCGTGCGCCCGAGCCGGGTGCGCGCCTTTCGCGCCCTTTCTTTGGGCCTTGGTGGCAGCGATCCAGGCTGGCAGCGGCCCCAAAGGCTTCATCTGCAACGCGGGGACAATGGACGGGTGGTCATTCGGACGTGGGGGAGGGGGCGCAACCCGAAGACGGAGGGGCTTCGGGGCAGCCCGCGCGCGCACGCCCGCCGCGCGCCAATCCGCGGAGGCCGCCGCTGCGCCCCGCGTGGGGTGACTGCGCAGAGCCAATGGCTTCGCTGGCGGCGAGCGCGCGACTGCGTCGCGGCCTCCGCCCTGCACCGCCGGGGGCGGGGACGGAGCTGGTCCCGGGCCGGGAGCGTGCAGCGGAAAGCGGGACCGGGGCGGCGGAGCATCCGCGGGGCCCGCCCGGAGCCGCCCTTTGTGCCCGCAGGACACGAGGGCCGGGTGGGGGAGGGCGGGCTGCAGAGGCCGGGGCCTGGGCCTAACTCGGCCTCTTTGGCGGCCACGCCCATCCCGACCCCTGGGGGTGCCGGGTGAGGGACGCACCCCGCTGGTGCTGCAGTCCAGTGGTGAGTAGCTGTGGGGCTTTCCACGCCCTAGGAGACTCGGGCTCTGCGGTGCTGAGACTCCCACACCGCAAGGTTAAACAGAAAGTGAGGAGACGCGCTGCAAAACAGCAAGAGCAACAAACCGAGCTAATGCCTCAAAAAAGGGAAACTGAGTCTTGGAGAAACCTTCAGACCTTCAGATCCAGTTAAAACCACGACAGGCCTGCCTCCCTAGTGGGTTCTAGTCACCCTTAAACGACATTCAAGGCCTCTCGGAGTGACCGTAGGAATTGAACCTCAAAACTTGCCACTCAGTCCTATTGTGATGCTCTTCACATCCATTTGGGGACAAAGAGCTAGTCCAGTGGATCCCCAGGGGGTACAAGGACTAAAAGCTCTGCACCGGCCTGGTTTGGTGGCTTCTGTGTTTGAGCTCAAACAATGCAAACAATCATTACATAATCGAGGCCACCTGGCTGGCGCTGGGATGGGGATCTGAGTAACTGACTCACACCTGGCAGCAAAGATTAGCCAGATAAATACAGAGTAACCTGGGACTCCTTGGGCCCTGCGTCTTGGTGACTGCACTTGGTTCCCCTGGCCACTAGGAGAAATGTGAAATTCACCCTAAAGTCCCCACAGCGAGCTTGGCCTCTTCCAATCCATACCACTTGGACTTGGCTCTGCCTCTGGGGAAGAACAGAGGAATGCTTCCTCTCCGCCTGTCTGAGGGGGGCCCATGTCCCCCAAGCATTTGGTTAAAGACTCAGATACAAGGGGAAGAAGCTCCTCTGAAATCACAACAAAAACAACAGCTTGGCAAGACAAGGACAGTAAATAATCAGTTTCCAATTAATTTAAAACACAAGGTCCCTAATCATATTGTTTGCATACACCCTTGTTATTCTTTCCTGATCCTGATTTGTTCCCCATCTTAATAGATTTAAATATATCTTGTTATTTGCCAACTTGCAAAGGAATGTTTTGTTTATTGATAAAAGCTCCCAAGAGCTTTTGGTGGTTATCTTTGTCAGTTTTATCTCTAAAGCCATTGATAGATAGCTCTTCCTCGATAATTGACATTTCTCCACATAAATACCCAGAAATACAAGGTTTAAATCGATTTGTCTGTTCTGCCTGAGAGTACTTGGCACGCAGAAGGTATCAACGAATAGTTTTAATTGACCAAGGAAAATAACTGCATTCTGCATATCTTACTGTATGTGCAGCCCAGTACAATGCAGAAAAATAAAAGGGCATGGGAAAGAATCATCCACTCCCTCTCCTCTGATAGATTTGTTAATATAAATTATGTCTCTTTACATCCTGAAAAAAAGCACAGAATTTCCTGTGAAGTGGCAAATCATCTGGGAACCTGATATTCAAACCTATTCTCAGTGTGACCTTTCTAAATGTTTAAACATTAAAGGGTGCCAAGCTGGGAACAGCAATGCAGCTGGTTTCACACCCAACGCCCCTTTCCAAGCCCAGTCACCCCGCACGGCACCGAGAGGAGGACCTGGTAGCTCAGTGAGAGGGTCCTTCAGGAGGCAGCAGCACCGCCCTTGCTCTGGGGTTCTGAGGTTCTGAGGGCCCAGGAGTGTGCTGTAAACAGGTGCCTGCTCAGTGTGACCCCAGCTCTCCCTGGACTCCACCCTGGCCCAGCTCTCAGTAGACCCTGCAGCCATCTGCAGTCAAAGCAGACCTCACTGCCTGTAAAACGCCCCCGGGACAGTTCTCAAGCCAAGCTGACCTGTCACCTGTCTAGGAAGTCTGCCCCTAGACAGTCTTGAGTGCTTCTTGCCTGTCCCCCTCTACTGTATTCCCCTCCCATCATGGTTGTTTCTTTATTCAGATCAAGACTCCAGTTTGGGTATATCCCACCCACAGTCCCCAGGCCACCTATGGCCCCAAAGCACCAGCATGAACGAAGCCTTTAACATGATTTTGTCATTTTTAACAATATTTCTTCTCATGACTCATATGGTGCTCAAATTTGAGCATCGTGACCCCTGTCCATGATCCCAGCTCCTGGGAGGTGAGGTGCCTCTATTCTGGAAGCCGAGAGCCTGCACTCCTCTTGCCACTAGTACCCTGCCCGGCCATAGCAGGAAGCCCGGACCTCTGGTGTCTGAAGAAGCACTGCCATGACCGTGCCAGGACAAAGCTTCCCTCAGGTCATGCAAAAAATCCCCAAGTCAGGCTCCTGCTGGGCTCTGTCACTTCACTCTTCCTCCTTGGCAGATCGGGTGCCTCCTCCCAACCCCTCAAACTGCAAGGTTCCTGCAACTGTGATACTACATGGGGAAGGGAAGCAGCCACTCCCCAAATGAGCCCTGGGCAGACACAGCATCTCTAGAAACTGTCTCAGCACCAGTTTCTGAAATCGTTATCTCCTTACAGCTTCTCCTTTTTTTCCAGTACTGGGATTTCATCAGGAACATGCTACCAAATGCTCTACCAATGAGTTACGGCCAGCCTTCTTTATTTTACCAAGACAGCATCTTGCTAAGTTGCCCAAGCAGGCCTCAAATTTGTGATCTGCCGCAGTCCCGAGTAGCCAGGATGCCAGGCCTGCACCACATGCTCCTGTTACTCCTCACGCACACCCATGCTCTGCTTCTCGGCCTGTTACACCACCTGCACTGTGCCTTGGCGAGAACTGTTCTCCTTCCTTGCAAGGTCTGGGCTCTCACACAGTAAGAACGTTTTCCAAAGTCTTTCTCCTTTCTTATCCTTCTAAATCAGCAGGATCAGGGGCCAAAACATCTGCCCATGGTTAGATGGAGGAATGGTAACACTCAGTTGGGATCTTTTTTTCTTTAATACTAGCGTTTTAACCCAGGACCTTCACACTGAGCTACACACACAGTACCTTGTTCATTTGTTTTGAGACAGCCTCTAAATTGCCCAGGCTGGACTCAAACTTGTGATCCTCCTGCCTCAGCCTCCCTAAGTGCTGGGACTGAGCTATGAGCACTGGCCCAGTCCAAATCAGGATTCATGACGCTGGGAAATGAGGATGGGGAGCTGCAGACCGAGACCTTGGCACCCCGGGGAGCTGGGCTGCTTTCGGTTCCTCAGCCTGATATGAGCTGTGTCCCGGGCCAGCCCACCAGGGCTTGGTTTCATCTTCCCCTTTGGGAAGCTACAGTGACCATTTCTGCTTCTGAGGCACCCAGGTTTCTGTGGGGCGTGACACTGAGAACACTGCAGAGTAAGTGACTCCCAAACATAAACTGCTGACAGGAAGGACAGAGCCCAGCACGGCCAAGGAGACTGAGCCAAAGACACCCGGGCTGCAGTCAGCCGCCAAGGGCCGAGGCTCTGCGGCAGCCTGCGGAGAAGGCGCAGTGGCCGGGAAAAGGCGCTGCACTTTGCCAGAGCCCAAGGGCACAAAGGACTAGGACGCCTCTCCCTGCAGGTGGCATCAGGCTCTCACAGCCGCTTCTGCTGCTTGCCGCCCTGCAGGGACAGCAGGGAATGGTGACCGCACCTGCTGGCTGGTGGCTCCTGTGGCTGTGCCCTTTCTTGGAGTGGCCACCAGGAAGTGTGAGCAGTGCAGACCTCCCAGCTCCGGGCCTCTTTGCTGGAGTTGGACAGACTGGGCCACCTCTGCCAGGACTCTGATAGGGTCCTGTGGCTGTTCTCTTCTGCCAGGAGACTCATCTGTGCAAATCCACCGGGCATCCTGGCCTTCCGTACCTTGCTGCTCCTCCTCTGCATGGCTACAGATTTTTCTGGGGTCTCTGTGCCCTCTGCAGCCCCTGGGTACCTGGCCAGGCAATCCTATCTCAGGCCCGCCCTCTGGTGGCCCATGAGGAATGTACACAAGGTCCACCCTGGTCCAGGAGTCCTGGATTCCACCGGGCCAGCACAGGGCCAGCTTCCCAGTGTTCCCAGACCTCCTGTCTGTCAGTCTGTCTGTCTGTCTGTCTATCGTCTGCAGTCTCCAGTGGGTAGGTCCAGGAACTGTTGCTTGGCACTGAGCCCCAGCCCCAGTCTGCCCCACCCTTCCCACTGCAGGAGGAAGCTGCAAAAACATGAACCAGAAGAAAGGTTTCAGCCCCTGCCCTGTACTTCCTGCGGTGCCCAGAGTGCACTGTGGCCTGCTCTTTCCTCAGCGGGAACATTTTACGAAAGGAGACAAATACTATCGCTGTCCTTCAGCACGTCTGCCTCCTGGCGCAGCCCTGCCTGGTGAAACTCTGCTCTGTAGTAAGGAGGGAACCAGGCTTCGTGAGCACCTGCTCGGATCCAGCTCGGTTCCCTGGGTCTTCACCACGTCTTCCTGGCTGGGGGTGCGGCTCAGAGACACAGAGCTTGCCTAGCTCCAAAATCAACTATCCAACAGATATGGTGGTGCCCGCCTGGCATCCCACCACTTTGGTAGGCCCAAGCAGGAGGACCCAAGGTTTTAGCCCAGCCCAGCAGCTTAGTGACTTAACAAGACCCTGTGTGGAAATTTAAAAAGCTTGGGGATGTAGCTCAGTGTGAAGACCCTGGGTTCAATCTCCAGTAACACACATACACACACGCACACACACACACACACACAAACAAGTGTGGCCTAGCCCTCGTGTCACCAGGACAAGATCAAAGGCACGAGTTCAAGGAGTGACGAATGCCTAATGGAATGCCTAATGTGCTGTATCCTGGCTACAAAGCGCACAGAGTTTTAGCCAGGCCAGCCCTGGGAAGATGGGAACTGTTAATCAGGTCGGCTCCCGGCAATGCCAACCTGACTCACTTCTGCCCCAGCCCTGTCCCAGGACACCACAGTCCATTTCTTCCCAGTGGGGGCCATGGCCCTCTTCTCCTTCCCCACCCTCCACCCCCAAGCCTGCTTCCGGGAAGCCACAGCTGCTGGGTCCACCATGGTCCCCTAGCTTAGCCTGCGCTCCCAGGAGCGCTGGTTGTGAGTGGTTTTTTGTGTCCTTGGTGTTTTCAGTCTATCTCCGCCCTCAGTGCAAAGCCCCTGAGCAGCCTGGTTCCCAGCCCACTCAGAAAACAGAAGCTGAGAGCACACACTATGGTGGGACCAGAGCACACCCTGGCCTGCTGTTTCCTCCTGTCACCTCCAGCTGAAGTCTCACACCTCTCTGCTATGTCCCAGCTACCTGGATCCTGACTCAGCCCAGGTAGTCATTTATTTGTTCGTTTTTCTTTGCTGTGCTGAGGATTGACCCCAGGGCTTTTGCTCTGAGCTACATTCCCAAGCCTTTATTATGTTTTATTTTGAGATACAGTCTAAGTCACTAAGTTGCCAAGCTATTCAGGCTGGACTCAAATTTGTTATCCTCCTGCCTCAGCCTTCCAATAGTGCTAGGATTCCAGGTCTGCACCAGCAAGCTCAGCTCACCGAGTGGTTACAACACCAGATGTCGAGAATTTTTAAGGCACTGTGGACAGGTCCTCTGGGCCCAGGCAGTCCTGCCCATTCCTGCCCACTGGGTCAATCTCTCCGAGCTTCTGCTAAGTGTTCACAAAGCCCAGCGCTGCCTGGGTAGCAGGGCCAGGAGTTGGGACTGGGCTCCTTCCTGTCACACCGCAGGCTTCTGCTCCACCACACCCAGAACAAAGGCACGCGCTCAGTAGCAGGGGCCCTTCCCAACCAAAATCTGCCAGAGAAACAGGGTCAGGGCAATGCAGGGAATGCGGGGTTTCAGGAGCTCGAGCCTCTTCAAAGAATCAGCTGTGAATGCTGCTCCTTCACCTAGAAGCACCTGGTAGCCCGGAGGCTCTTGTCCTCTAGAGGACTCTGTGGGGCAGTTTATTAGCTGAGGCTGTGACCTGTCACTAGGCCATGTGGGTGGCAAACATTTCAAAAAACTCCAACCGGGTGTGGTGACCCCTGCCTCTGGGAGGCTGAGGCAAGAGGATCACAAGATCAAGCCCAGCCTAGGCAGTGGGGACCCTGTCTCAAAATAAAAAAAATAAGAAAGTGCTGGGGCTGTAGCTGAGTGTAAAGACCCTGGGATCAATCCCCAGCACTACCGAAAAAATAAATAAATAAATAAACAAAATTCCGAATTTTCCCCTAATCATATTGATCTTTGTTCCCTTCCTTGCTGCCCACCACTGTTTGCTAGTGAGCAACTGTCCCCCTGCACCCCAGGGACTGGGAGGAGCGATCACTCGGAGCTCCTCACTGGACCCCCTCCTGTGGCACAGCTGTGGCACAGCAGCCACAAGCTGATCCACCGAGGGCTGGCCCAGCTCTGCAGCGGACGTGCTAGGACGTCCACCCTAGGCTGGGCAGGGGGCCTTCTACTGCAGACTGTCATCAGCCCACACTCCTAAACACACCCAGGACCCCCCAAGGAATGGAGTGGGACCCTCACTGAGACACAAACCAGATATGAATATCAGTGGAAAAATGAATAGGTAACTAGTGCTGGGAGCCAGCTGTCTGTCTCATTTGTGAGCCTTTACACAAAACTCTACACCAAAGGGCAATGTTGAACTAATGTAGACCCAGAGCAGTGGAGGGCTCAGAGAGACTGCACACGTGTCCACGGAGCTTAGAGCTCCCCTGTTCCCTAATGAAGTCAGATTAGTCAGAAAGCCACTTTAAGGTAAAGGAACACCGAGAGGAAGAGCATAATCCTGTGGGCTGGCAGTAATGCCCTTTCACCTCTCCCCCTCTGCATCCTCAGCCACTGCCTCACATTCCTGGATGGATGGATGGATGGATGGACGGATGATGGGTTGATGAGTGCATGGATGAGTGCATGGATGGATGGATGGGTGATGGGTGAATGGATGGATGGATGGATGAGTGGATGGATAGATAGATACATGGACGGATGATGGGTTGATGAGTGCATGGATGAGTGCATGGATGGATGGATGGGTGATGGGTGAATGGATGGATGGATGGATGAGTGGATGGATAGATAGATACATGGATAGATGGATGGATTGGTGGGTGGATGGGTGGACAATGGGTGGATGGATGGATGAGTGGATGGATGGATAGATACATGGATAGATGGATGGATT
>PVLA01016210.1:0-21632 GCA_004027455.1 Hydrochoerus hydrochaeris
AAACAAAACAGCAAATTGTAAAGAAGATTGTACAACATGATCAAATGGGATTCATCCCAGGGATGCAAGGGTGTTTCCAGATATGCAGGTCAATATATATGAATACACCATATCACCAGAGTGAAAAACACAAAAATCATGTGATCTTTGCAATAGACATAGAAAAAGCTTTTGCTAAAGTTCAATACTTATTCATGGTAAAACCCTATAGAAAATCAGAATAGCTTGTCTTTACCTCAATCTGAAAAAAGCCATGTATGACAAACGAACAGCCAACTTCATACTAAATGGACAAAGACTGAAAATTTACACTCTAAAATCAGGAACAAGAAAACAATGGCCATTATCACCATTCTTATTCAATATACTTCTGGAAACATAACCCAGAGAAGTTAGATAAGAGAGAAAAATAAAAAGAATAAGGACAGGAAAGGAAGAATTTAAATTATCATTATTTATAGATGGTGTACTCTACATATAAGACACCAAGAACTTCACCAAAATTCTATTAGATTATAATAAACAAATTCAGCATCATAGCTGAATGCAAAGTCAGCAGTCAAAATTCAATAACATTCTTGCACACAAAAAACAAAGTCACTGAAAGAGAAATTAGAAAAACACCTTTCACAATGGCTTCCATAAAAATGAAATACCTAGGAATGAACCTACCAAAGGAGGTAAAATATGCACATATTGAAAATTACGATTCTCTGAAAAAGGAGATTGAAGAGGATCTCATAAAATGGTAAGACATTCCCTGTTCATGCATAGGAAGAACTAATATTATTAAAATTATCATACTCCCAAAACTGTTACACATATAATACAATTAGAATATCTCAAAGATCTAGAGAAAACATTATGAAAATTCATCTGGAAACAAGAGACCTAATATAGCAAAGGCAATGCTGAGCCACAAAAGCAAGGCAGGAGGCATCACAATCCTTGACTTGAAATTATACTGTAAAACTACAATAATAAAATCAACATGGCACTGGCAAAAAAATAGACGTGAGGATCAGTGAAACAGAAGATGCAGGCACAACTACAAACAGGAGAAAAGAAGGAAAGGAAAGGAAAAGAAAAGAATATATATAAATTTATATTTTTTCATATATATATATATATATATATATATGAATGATAGCTAAGATAACTATACTACTATTAGTTAATGGAAAAGAATCATTAGTGTCCCTACTCAGCCACATTATCATTGAGAAGTGGGCAAAACATATACACTGGAAGAAACCCTTTTTAATAAATGGTGTTGGAAAAACTGGCTATCCACATGCCCAAGACTTAAACTAGACTCACAGCTATCACCATGCACTAAAGTAAAAATGAATCAAGGATGCACATATTAAAACAGAAACACTAAATTTATGGGAAGAAAAGTAGGCAGAAAATCTCAAAAACATAGATGTAGGCAGAGATCATGAACAAACACCACACTGCAAGGGAAGTAATTCAACAAATCAGCAAGTGGCTTCTTATTAAAAAGTTTCTGAAAAACAAAACAAAATCACCAACAGACTGAAAAGAATTCAACAGTTTGGGAAAAAATTTTTCTAACAGCCCCTCAGACAAGAGTTACACCTAGAATGTATAAAGAATTGAAAAAATCCACCCTTTCAATTGAAAGCCCTAATCCAAAATGGGCCTCTGACATGAATATTCATTTCTCTGATGAAGAAATACAAATGTAAATAAATGCATGATAAAATGTTCAACATCATTGGTCATTAGAGGCCTATGAATTGAAACAACACTGAGATTCCATGTCAGTCTAGAAAGAATAGCCAATATCAAGAAATCAACAAATAACATGCTGGAGGGGGTGCAGTGAAAAGTCACACTTCTCCATTGTTGGTGGGAATGTAGGCTGGTCTAAACACTTTGAAAATCAGTGTGGAGATTCCTCAAAATAATATGATTGGAGGTTTCATTCATCCTAACTATTCCCCTTCTGGAATCTTCCCAGAAGAATTAAAAACATAATTCCACAGGAATATATGTACACACATATTTATAGCTTCCAATTTGTAATAAAAAAATCTTAGAAACCACCCAAATGCCCATTAAACTGAGGAATGGATACAAAAAGTGTTTTTTTTACAATGGTGTACTATTCATCTATAAAGAATGATCAACTCAAGGCTTTTGTAGATTAATGGATACAAGTGAGACCATCCTTATAACTGAAATAAATTAAGACTCACATGTGGAAATACTATATTGTCTTCCTAGTATAAGAAACTGAAAGAGTATATAAGATCCAAATCCACAACAGATATTGTGAAAGGGTAAAAAACTGCTCAAACAGAAACACAACTGAGAGAGGAGAAAGGACAAAAGAAGGAAGGGAAAAAGAAAAATAATTATATATATTTACACACATTCACAAGAGGGCTAAGCTAATTGTCCCACTAATTCTATTAGTTCATGGAAAAGAACCTCTAATGTTTGTACTGTGCTAAAGTACAGTACAATTTTGCATGTCTATATCAACATATCTCTTTTGAAGATAACACTATGCACTATAACAAACATCATTAAATTCCTGTCATCCTGTTTTGAAATCCTATGTCACTGTTGTTTGGGTATTATTATTCTTGTTGTTGTTGTCTATTTGTTTCATTTGTTTTTGTTTTTTGCTAAGTGTTTTATCTTTTTAAAATAAAAGAATAAAATAAAATTAATTGGAGTTAGTGAAAAATAAGAGTATATGACAAATAGAGTAAAATACCCTTTTGACAAAAATAGTAGAAGAAAACTTCCCAAGTGCAGAGAAAGAAATAAAATCACAGGTAAATGAGGTATATGGAGCATCAAAATGTGTCTCCAGTATCTTCCATTAATATTAGTTGACTCAGATATGTTGGTTTATATAAGTTCATTATACTCTTCTACTTGTGCATCTCTCTGCTTATGCTAGCATCACACTGTTTTAAGCATTATGTTCTGTATCTTTTACAGTGAAAGAATGGTATTTACAGTTTCATTTGCTTTGCTCAAAATTTGTTATTTCCACTCTCCTATATTTCCATAAAGATTTGAAAACTGTTTTTGTCTACTACTTTAAAGACTTTGAAGCCAATACAGGCCACCTGACATTCTCCATCAGAAGAATAGAGATATCTTTCTAACTGCTCCAGTGATATGTGGGGTTGCAGTTCCTTCTCTGGAGGCACTGTTTGGGAGCTCTGATGATTATCAATTTACTGTAGTTCTTTAGTCTGGAAGATACAAAGCCAATCAGTGGTTTACAGATACTGGTAGTATAACTACTCCAGAAGGACAGTAGTGGAGCTTCCTTTCCACCAGTGCCATCACAATTTTAATCTTTGCAGCATCAAGTATCTGCTCTTCCTAGTGTATCTGGCCTTTTTAGTAAGGATAGGATATTGCCAATAATGCCCATAGTCTGAGATCTTTCACCATCATCCTTTCTACCTGGCTATATTCTTTTGTTATAGAAATTTGTCTGAAGACATGCCTTTGTGGCCACACCATGCTAAATATACCTGATCTAATCTGATTTTGAAAGGTAAGCAATGTCAAATCTGTTTAGTACTTCCATGGAAGACTGGCTTGGGATAGACAATTTGCTTCTCAATCCATCATGAAGATTCCTGTGTACCTCTCCCAATCCACAAGTCACCCTCTCTTACTCCAAGCCACAGTTTCCCCTGGGTTGAGTTTTTCAAATTTGAATCCACTTTCATTTATATTTCCCACTAAATGGAGCTTAGAGTAGATACACTCAGGCTCAGAAATATATTCAGGCTACATATTTTCTTTCACATGTCCATTAGCATGCACAGAGTTTGAGCACCTTGAAATCCAATCTTCATCGCTGGCTAAAACACATCTTCAGTTTAGTTTTCACAGGTTTGTTTTTTAACCTACTGTGTTGTCTTTTTCTTGTTTATATGAGATATCATGTAAACATGTGATGAGTTTTCTAATTAAAATACATTTATTGTTGTAAAAACACATTGCCATTAATGTCCCTCAAAATATTCCTCACTACTACTGTTTCATTTTTGGACCATATAATTGTTTATTTTATTTTATTTAGTTTATTTTATTTATTATCAAGAATGATGTTTATTTTTCAACCAAAGTCTAGAATTTTCTACCTATTTCTTGTGGAGTCCTAGTAACCATTTACAAAATGATTTTATTTTATTTGGATGTTTGTGAGATTTCCAGACAGAATTTTATCATTAATTTCCATTCAACTGGATCACAAAGTTTGAATTAATGGAATTACATGTGTAGCTTAGTCCACTACTGTTGACATTTCTAGAATTATGTTCTTATTTTTACTAGTGTTGCTTAAAATCTTTGCCAGATATTTTTGTCTGCCTTCATTGCTCTTCTAATAACATAAACATTGGGACTATGCAGTGAGATAAAGAATAAGATGTAACTGTATTTGGGAAAAAAAATTATGGAAAGCAGAGCATACCATGTGATTGGTTCACTACCAGTCTCTCTCATGTAGGACTCAGCATTTCCTGCTCCACTTTACAGGGGACCTGTTTAGCTGCAGTTGTTGGGGAGAAGTAATATCCTCCCCAAATTTTTGTATTCTCTTAAGAATTTCTAAAAAGTAACTTGTAAACGCTGTTGACAGTCATCACCTGGGAAAAAATTTCTCTCAGAATTGATCTCAATTCCCCAATCCTGCACACTCATTGCCACTACAGATGACTTGATAATTACAGGTCTGAAGGGAGGTGAAGTCACAGAATCTCAGACCCATATATCAGGTACTAGCCACCTCCCTGCAGCATGAATCTCAGGCATGGAAAGAGGAAATGGCAAAGTGAGACAGCCTGGTGAGTATTCACATTGCAAGCAGGAAGGCAGAGTTAATAAGGGAAAACTTATATGAAGAGTGTGGCTAAGAGCCATGGAATAAGGGATTCTGGATTAGGCCTGAGTGAAATGCCAAACCTACAGAGGGAGTAGACACTTTCCTGAGTAATGGGCTCAGAAAGTAAAAAGAAATGTTTCTAGAACTTCTGCTAATCCCTGATGGTGCCTAAATTAATGTGATCTTCACTGGCAGTGATTTTGTGATGTAGAATATGTGATAGTGCAGCCTGATATTTAATATGCTTACTGAAGTTCTAATTGATATTAACTTTCAATGACAATCAGAAGTAACAGGGCAATCTAATATAGAAGTGGGCCTGTGTCTGTATACCTGAAAATTTATGAAAGAGCAGGTTTTAAACATGTTTTCAATACACACAAACTTGGACATATGCACACACACAGTTGAATGGAAAATATGTGTGGTAATGGATGTGTTATGAATTTGTGATACTACTGTACAATCTGTACATATTGCGTGCTATTGCACTATAGAACTTTAAAGTGTATCATTTTGCCAGTTAAGCACTTGAATATGTCCCTCACAGTATAAAATAGGTAACAAAAGGTAATATTTATGCCATTATTTAGAAGGAAAAATTTTAAAAATTGCTGTTCAGTCTAAGAAATCATAAATATGTTTTTCAGGACAACACTGAGCCTATGATTTCTCCACACTTATAAAGTGTGTGAGTAATTCACAAGATAAATCATATCCTACATAGGAAACGAACCAAGCAATTGGACATATAGAAAGATTTATGTGTGATTTTGACACAAGGTCAAACAATAGCAAAGATAGCAGGCAGGAAATAGAAACATGGAAAAATACCAAGTAGGATGAGACTGCTGTGTGTATCTCTGGTTTGTATGAAATTGTATGGGAGATGATGGCATTATCAATACATTGGCCGTACTATGGCTGAACAAGATGAATGTCAAGCAGAAAGTGGTCATGACCATAAGCTACATGCATGCAAAAAAATGAGGGAAATAAAGACTATGATTACTGAATATAAATGTTTGTTCTAAGTTGGAGAAGATCAGTACACTAAGTATTCTTTCATTTTGATACTTATAATGCTCCATTTGCTTTTTCAACTCACTGGAAGACCAAGAATCAGCAGCAGGTTAAGGACTCCGGAGAGGTCTATGGAGATCCTCATGTATCTGGGAATTTTACCTTTAGACTAAGCCCACCTGAAGGTCCTGTTCCTGCTTGTGATGGATTGAAAGAAGCCCAAGTAACAGGTGCTTCAGAGTTGCACACCATTGTTCAACCTGTGAATAGATAAAAGAACTTTGTATAAAAATGAGGGCAAAAGTCTTCCAAACCAATAGTTGCCATGATCTTTGGGATTCCTCTGTAGTGAATGACCAAATAATTCACAACATTATGATAACTAAGGGTGAAATCTGTGGATTTTGACCTGCATTCTTTGAAATAAAGAATAAGAGCTGATTTGAGACAATGACAGGCTGTATGAGGAAATGTATTCCCATGCACATTTTGGAGGTTATTCCATAATTTTCATTGCTTAATATTTACATTCCTGAATGAGTTTTACCCTTGAATAAATTACAAAACATTATGGTGGTAGTTCCATATGGTGGAAGGCCAAATTGGGGATGCTACCCCTGTTAGCCACTGTATTCTCATTTCCCAATTACAATTTATACTTCCTTTCCCAGAGGGAAAAAAAATTCCAGTCAGTCCCTTTTGTGTCATCAATGCCTGCCATAAGCACCACATCTGGTCAAAGTCACATATATTACACAGCCCTACATCTGGGCAGAGGTGATGGCCAAATCCTAGTTAGTTGTCATCTCCTCTACAAGTTCTTTAAACAAAAAGGCTGCTTTAACTTTTTATCATGTTCTTCCCCTTTGTTGTGCAAGAAAACTCTAACAATTCCTATCTAGAATCTTCTGAATGAAAAGTAAGTTGTGTCTGGGTCTTTTGTTTTGAATCACATTGAAAGATCTCTTACCATAGGCTCCAGAGGTTCCACCAGCTTGAGTGGACCATGCCCAGCTACCGTGATACAACCGGGGAGCCAGGCCAGCCAAAAGGGGAGACAGGCCCATGCTGTGACATTAGGTGAGTTGCAGCTTGCCAGGGCAAGGCTTGAAATGTTTGGGACCATCTATCCCAGCTGCTGGGTGCCCACCCAGCCCCCTTTGGATGCTGGACTAGTCTCCAGAGGTTCCATGGGCTTGGGTGGATGGTGCCCAGTGAACTTTCAGCCAGTGATGCCAGGTCTACCACATGAAGAGTGCCAAGGCCACATGAGTACCAGTGGCTGAGAGCATGGGAGTGATTTACAGCACAAACAGGGAAAGCTTTGGAACATTTCTAGAAACACAGAAATATAGGAAAATGACAAAATGAAAAACCAAAATACAATCTCAAACCTCCAAACTATCCAAAGAAAACCTAGAAGCCATGTGCATAGAAGAAAATACTACACATACACCTGAAAAGCATGAAATGATATCAACTGAAATAAAGAAGCAAGTACGGGAAGCTATGAGGGAACTCAAATCAGAAATAATCTCCCAGGTAAAAGAAGAAATGATAAGAGTACTGAAACAAATATTGAATGCATCCAATGAAGACAGAGCTGAAAACTTGGAGGAACAAAGCAAAGTGATAGAATCCCTGAATGAACAGTTTAAGAAACAAAAAGAATGGATCAAGCAAATTCAAAGAGATACACAGGAAAACAAAAACTCTATTGAGAGTTGCAAAAATACCTTAACAAAAGGGAAGATAGAATCTCAGACCTCAAAGATAAGATTGCAGCTAGTGAACAGGAAAGGAAAGATCTTTAAACAATAACAAGAAATCAGGAAATAACAATTTAACAGCTGCAAGATGATGCAAAGAAAATCAACATAAGATTAATAGAGATAAATGAAAAAGAAGGGGACAACACAAAAGATATCAAGAGGTTATTTACAGAAGTAATAGCTGAAAACTTCTGAAACATGAGATGCAAACTGACATACAGATTAGTGAAGCATATAGAACTCCAAATAGCCATAACCAAAACAAAACGACACCCAGACATATAATAATCACCATCGCAGAAATCCAACATAAGAACAGAATATTAAAAGCTGTTATAGAGAATAGACAGATCACCTATAAAAGTAAACCTGTTAGAATCACAACAGACTTCTCAATACAAACAATGAAGTAAAGAAGAGCATGGAGTGAAGTGTTTTAAATCCT
Source organism: Hydrochoerus hydrochaeris (assembly GCA_004027455.1). NCBI lineage: Eukaryota > Metazoa > Chordata > Mammalia > Rodentia > Hydrochaeridae > Hydrochoerus > Hydrochoerus hydrochaeris. The sequence continues at coordinate 8,132 of PVLA01016210.1, forward strand.
AAAGGAAACTGACTTCCAACCCAGACTGATGTACCCTGCAAAACTTTCCTTCAAAATGGATGGAGAAATAAGATATATCCATTAGAAAGAACAGCTGAAAAGCTTCATGATCTCCAAATCAAATCTATAAAGAATACTGAATGATATTATAGATATACATAGGAAAAAACCACTAAGCAAGACAGACAATTAAACAGAAGGGAAAATTAAGATACAAAACCAGGAAGATAACATGTCAAGAATAAACCAATATATGACAGTTATAACCACTAATTTAAATGGCCTCAATTCACCTACTAAATTAAACAGACTGGGAGAATGGATCAAGAAACAATGTCCAACCATATGCTGTATACAAGAAACCAATCTAACCCAAAATGAAACTCATACAGTGAAAGTCAAAGGATGGAAAACAATACTCCATGCAACAGGAACTCAAAATAAAGTGAGAGTAGTTATTCTGTTTGCAGTCCATGTTAACTGAAACCAAGAATGGTCCAAAGAGCTAAAAAAGGTCACTACATACTACTAAGGGGAAAACTGCAAGAGGCAGAGATAAAAATCTTGAATCTATATGCACCAAATTCCAGAGCACCCAAGTACACAAAGAAAGCATTAAAAGAAAAGAAAAATCACATAGGCAATAACGCAAATATAACGGGAGAACTTAACACATCATTGACACAAAGGGATAGATCAACTAGACAGAAAATCAGCAAAGAAATAACAGAACTGAATTACATCTGAGAAACAAATGCATTTGATACATGTACAAAGAGTGTTCCATCCAACAACATCAGAATATATATTATTCTCAGCAGTACGTGGGACATTGTCTAAAACAGACCATATAATAACCCACAGAACACATTTAAGTAAATGCAAAAGAACTGAAATTATATCATGCATGTTATTCAATCATAGCACCATGAAATTGAAAATTAATAATAAAAGTAACTGCAAAAATCCACAAATACATGGAAATTAAATAATACACTCGACCAATCAGTGGGTCACAGAGGAAATTAAAGAAGAAACTAAACAATATCTAAAAGCAAATGAAAATACAAATACAACTTACTGGAACCTATGGGATGCAATGAAAGCAGTCCCCTTAGGAAAATTTATTGCACTGAGTTCCCACATTAGGAAAACAAAATGAACACAAATAAGCAACCCGATATTACACCTCAAAATATCTAGAAAAAGAAGAAAAAGCCAAGACCAAAGCCAAAAGAAGGGAGGAAATTATAAAGATCAGAGCAGAAATTAATGCAATAGAGACTAAGAAAACAATTCAAAGACTCAATGAATCAAAGAGTTAGTTCTTTGAAAGAATAAATAAAACTGAATAGCCCCCAAACAACTTAATTTTAAAAAGGAAAGAAAAGACTCAAATTCATGCAATACAGAATGAAAGAGGAGAAATCACTACTGACCCTGCAAAAATACAGAAGATCATCAAGAACAATTTCAAAAACCTCTACTGTCATAGGTTCAATAACACAGAAGAAATGGACAGATTCCTAGAAACATACGAACCACCAAAGCTGCATCAAGAAGATATAAAACTGCCGAATAACCCAATTTCTATTAATGAAAGTGAAAATGTAACCAAGTCCATATCAACAATGAAGAGCCCAGGCCCAGGCAGATTCACTGTGGAATTCTACAAGAAATACAAAGAAGGCTTAATGCCGACACTCCTCAAACTCTTCAATTAAATTACAAAGGAAGTAATTCTCCCTAACTCATTCCTGGAAGCAAATATAACTCTAGTGCCAAAACCTGAGAAAGACCCAACTAAAAAGGAGAACTACAGGTCAACCTCCTTAATGAAAATAGAATCAAAAATTCTCAATAAAATATTCGCAAACAGGTTGCAGCAAATCATCAAGAAGATTATACACTATGACCAACTGGGATTCATGTTAGGCATGCAGGGTTGTTTCAACATATGTAAATCAATAAATGTAATCCACCATATCAATAGAACCAAAAATAAGAATCACATGTTCATTTCTATAGATACAGAAAAAGCTTTTGGCAAGATCCAACACCCAATCATGAAAGACAGTTACAAAGAATTGGAATAAATTATCTTTACATCAATATGATAAAGGCCATCTATGACAAACCAACAGCCAGTATTATATTAAATGGCCAAAACCTGACAGCCTTTACCTTGAAATCAGTCACAAAATAAGGACGTACCTTATCACCACTCCTAGTCAATATAATACTGGAAATACTAGCCAGAGCAACTAGACAAGAAAAAGAAATAAAAGGAGTAAAGATAGGAAAAGAAGAAGTTAAATTATCATTATTTACAGATGACAGGATACTCTACATTGAAGGCCCCCAAACTTCAGTTGAAAGACTCCTAGATATAATAAATAAATTCAGCAATGTAGCTGGATACAAAGTCAATACTCAAAAATGAATAGCACTCTTTAATACTAACAACAAATTCACCAAGAGAAAAATAAAAGAAGCCACGCACTTAACACTAGCATCCAAAAAAATGAAATACTTAGGAATTAATCCAATGAAAGTTGTAAAAGGTTTAAGAGTGGTACAGGAAAAATTATAATACCCTGAAGAAAGAAATCGAAGAGGACCTCAGTAAATGGAAACACATCCCTTGGTCATGGATAGGAAAAATAAATATTGTGAAAAATAGGCATTCTCCCAAAATTGTTATACAGATTCAATTGTATTGCAATGAAAATACCACTAACATACCTCATAGATCTAGAGAAATCAAGCCTAAAATTCATCTGGAACCAGATCTTGGAAACAACCTAAGTGCCCATCAACAGAGGAATGGATAAAAAAGTTGTGGTGTTTTTATATAATGGAGTACTACTCAGCTATAAAGAATGATCACGTTGAGATATTTATAAATAAATGAATGCAACTTAAGACCATACTCATAAGCAATATAAATCAAACTCACATGTATAAATATGGCATATTATCCCTAGTATAAGAAAAAGTAAGGGTACATAAGTCTCTATGGTAATCATGGTTCCTCATTATATTGCTTTGAAGCCTTATGTTTTCATTCTTTAGTTGGAATGGTTTTATTCTATTTTGTTTGATTTTATGATGTATGATGGTATAAACAGCTATTTTGAAGAAAACAAGACATTATGGCAGCCATTGCTGATTTAATATTATCTTGCTTTGAAGTCCTACCATGCTTTTGTTCTTCTGTTTGATCTTAATATATGTGATGGTATGAATAGTTACTTTGAATAAAAGACAATATGGCAACCATTGTTGACTTGATATCACTTTGCTCTGAAATCCTACCATGCTCTTGCTTTTCTATTACCATTGATTGTATCATATTGTGTCTCATTGGATTTTAATATATATAATAGTATAAACAAAATTTTTATGGAAAATATAGTAGATATTGTCCATCTTTGGTTATTTGGTTCAGAATGCCTTGCAACACTTTCATTCTCTTGAGTGGTTTTATTCTATTTTTTATGTTTGACATTACTGTGTGTAAAGCTAAGCTCAACTATTGCAAAGAAATTGACATTATGATACCTACTGTTAGTATCCAAGTGTCTTGATGTGAAGTGCTGTGTTGCTTACATTGTTCCGTTCTGATCTGCTTAGATCTGTTCTCTTTTGTTTTATTCTCTTTAAAATTAAAAAAAGAAGATGTAAACCTGCTGAATAACCCAATTACAATTAACAATGTTGAAAAATATAATTAAATCCCTACCAACAAAAAAAGCACAAATCCAGATGGATTCACTGTGGAATTCTACAAGAAATTCAAAGAAGATATAATGCTGACACTCCTCAATTTCTTCAGTGAAACTGAAAGGGAAATAACTCTCCCTAACTCATTCCTGGAAGCAAACATTACTCTAATACCAAATCCTAAGAAAGACACAACTAAAAAAGAGAACTATAGGATACTCTCCCTGATGAACATAGATTCAAAAATTCTCCATAAAATTTTGGCAAACTGAATGCAGCAAACCATGAATAAGATGATACACAATGACCAAGTGGGATTCATCCCAGGTGTGCAGGGATGGTTCAACATATGTAAATAAATAAATGTAATCCACCATATCAATAGAGGCAAAAATAAGAACCAAATAATCATTTCTATAGATGCAGAAAAAGCTTTTGATAAGGTCCAACAATTATTCATGATAAAAACTTTACAGAAAACTGGAATAGATGGTCTCAGTATAATAAAATCCATTTATGATAACCCAATAGCCAGAATCATATTAAATGGCCCCAAACTGAAAGCCTTTACCCCAAAATCAGGAATAAGAGAAGGATGTCTCTTATCACCACTCCTATTCAATGTAGTGTTGGAATTACTAGACAGAGCAATTAGACAAGAGAAAAACCAAAGCATAAGAATAGGGAAAAAAAGTTAAATTATCATTATTTGCAGATGACATGATACTCCATTTAGAAGACCCTCAAAACTCCATTGAAGGAATTGGAGGCACAATAAATAAATTCAGTAATGTAGCTGGATACAAAGCAAACAATGAAAAATCAAAAGCATTCCTATACACTAACAACAATACCACTGAGAGAGAAATAAGTGAAGCCATAGCCTGTATAATATCATCCAACCAAATGAAACCTTTAAGAATTAATCTAACAAAAGAAGCAAAGATCGATTCAGGGAAAATTATAATACCCTGAAAAAGATGTTGAAGACCTCAGAAAATGGAAAGACATCCCTTGTTCATGGATAGGAAGAAGAAACATTGTGAAAATGATCATTATCCCAAAATTGTTATGCAGATTTAAAAGAATCCCAATCGAAATGCCACTAGCATATCTCACATGTCTAGAGAAATTGCTCCTAAAATTCATCTGGACTAGAAGAAACCTACAATAGCAAAGGCAATTCTAAGCAACAAAGGCAAGGCAGGAGGCATCACAATCCCTGACTTGAAGTTATACTTCAAAGCCACTGTAATAAAATCAACATGATACTGGAATAAAAACAGACCTGAAGATCAATGGAATAGATTAGAAGATACAACCAAAACTACAAAGACACTCAGCCACTGTATGTTTGATAAAGGGACCAAGCACATTCACTGGAAGAATGATAGTCTCTTCAATAAATAGTGCTGAAAAAAATTGTCTCCCCAAGTGCTGAAAACTAAAACTAAACCCATAACTATCACTGTATACTAAATTAAAGTCTAAATGGATCAAAGATCTAAATATTAAAACAAAAACAATAAATCTGTTGTAAGACAAAGTAGGTAGAAATCCTGAACACATAGGGGTAGGTAGAGAATTCATGAACAACAATCAAACTGCACATGAAACACTTCACAGAATCAACAACTGGGATTGCATTCTAATTAAGAGTTTTTGCATGTCTAAAGAAATCTCCTGCACAGTGAAAAGAAAACCCACAAATTGGGAAAAAAATGTAGTGAAAGTTCCCTCAGACAAGGGACAACTGTCTAGAACTTATAAAGAATTAAAAAAAATCAGATCCCCAAAATTCAAAGACTCATTCCAAAAACAGGCATCTGACATGAAAACACAGTTCTAAGATGAAGAAATGCAAATGGCAAAAAAAATACATGAAAAAATGCTCAGCATCATTAGTCATTAGAGAAATGCAAATTAAAACAGCATTGAGGTTTCATCTCACTCCATAAAGAATGGCCAGGATAAAGAAAATTACCAACAACAAATTCTGGAGAGGCTGTGGGGGAAAAGGAACTCTTCTGCACTGTTGGTGGGAGTGTAGACTGTTTTAACCACTGTGGAGGTCAGTCTGTAGATTCCTCAAAAAGCTATGATTGGATATCCTATTTGACCCAGCTGTTCCACTTCTGGGCATATTCCCAAAAGAACTGAAAGCATCATACCGCAGTGATATATGTGCACCCATGTTTATAGCAGCACAATTTGTAACAGCCAGATTTTGGAAACAACATAAATGCCAATCAACTGAGGAATGAGTTAAAAATATTTGGTATCTTTATGCAATAGAATACTGTTCTGATCAGTTTTATATTATTTTGTTTTGTATGAATTTATTGTATGCATATTTATAGACAAGTATTTGGAAAAAAACAAGAGACAATGTGATAGAAAGTGAAGATCTCCAGTTGTCTTGCTTTGAGATCTGTGTCTCTTACATTGTTTTCTTATGATCTGTTTTGTTCTGTTTAATTTTACTCTCTTTAACATATTTTTTTAGAAAAAGGAAATAAATAACTAATGATGCACCTCAAGCTTGTAGGAAAACAGGAATAATTTAAACCCATATCTGACACAAGGAAAGAAATTATTAAATTAGAACATGAAGTAATGAAACTGAGACTAATAATATATGTGAATAATCAATAAATTGAACAATTGTTTCTCTGAAAGGATAGACAAAATTGACAAAACTTTCACCAAAATTACCAAGAGAAAAAGAAAAGACCAAATTCAGTGGAGTTCAGAAATGAAATAGATGAAATAACAACAATTACCATGGACATTTAGGTTATTATGAGTACTTCAGAAAACTGTATTTCAAGAAAGTGGACAAATTAGAAGAAATGGATAGATCCCTAGACATGTATGAATTAACAATCTGAACTAAAAAGTTATAAATGTCCTGAACAATCAAAAACAGCTAAAAATTGAGGTAAACTGAAAAACATGGAAACTAAGAAAAGGCAAAGACCTGATGGATTCACTGCTGAGTTTCAAAAGAACTTCAATAAAGAATTAATTCCAATACTTCTTAAACTATTTAATGAGAATGAATGTGGAGGAACAGTGACAAACTATGTAAATATAGTACTACATTGGTATGAATACTGGAGGAGAATTTAACAGAAAGGAAAAACTGTGAAATGATTTTCTGAAAGCAGGAAAATTTATTAGGGAAAAGGAATGGGGAATAGGAAAAGTCCCTGAGAGGCAGAAAGTGTCCTGATTTAGGTACCAATGAGCCCACTTTAATAGATAAAAGTCACAAAGTGTTGGTACAATTTGGGTGAAACCTATAATCAGCCAATAAGATTACAATTATGATCACTAAGGTAATATTGATGCAGTAGGAACAAGTCCATATGGATGACATCATTCACCATGTCCATAATCTGTGGTCTTAATGTTAGTCTTTAGAGCAATATTCTTAAAGAGCATACATGCAAAAATTTTCAACAGAATATTGAAAACAGATATAGCAAACCATTAAAGCATCATACATTTTGATCTAGTTGGTTTTACCCCAAGAAGGCCAGGATTATTCAACATATGTAAATTTAAAAATGTCCTATACCACATAACCAGAAGTAAACACAAAAATTACATGGGTATCTCAATAGCTGCAGAAAAATCCTTTCACAAAATCCAACATCCATTCATGAAAAAATACATAGCTAAATTTGGAAGAGAATGATGTTATTTTAAAAATGAAAAAAAGAAACCCAGCAAAACCATTGTCAAAATTATACTAACTTCTGTTGGTATAATTGTCACCACTTCTGTTCAATTTAGTTCATAGTAATAAAGTGTTTAGAGAAGTAAGACAAGAGAGGGAGATAAATATGATGTGAGTAGGAAAGTGTGACATAAAATATTTGCAGGACAAGATGATCTGTTACACAGAGGATCCATAGAACTCCAGCAGAAGACTCTCAGAACTAATAAACAAATTCAGATCTTGTGAACCTCTTAGTCACTTTTTTATTGCTTAGACAAAATACCTAACACCCAAAGCTAAAGGAGAAATGTTTGTTTTGGCCCACAGTTTGTAAAGATTTCATTTCATAGTTAGCTGTCATCAGGGCAGGGTGTAGAAGCAGCAGGGCATCGCAGAGGAGAACCAGTTGATGGTGGACAGAAGGCAGCCAAGCAGTGAAATAGCAAGCAATGGCAGTAGCCCTCTTTCTTTCCTTTGAATCCCATGCAAGCTACTATCCCTCAGGGTGAGGAGCACTTGCACCCACTATTGGGGACCCTTATTTCCAGCATCACACAGTCTAGATCCAGCCACCTCTAAATGTCATAGGGGACATCTAGATACAAGGTACAACAGTAAGAAAATAAATAATAAACACCAAAATATAGTGAATCTATACACCAACAATAAGCCCACTAATAAAGAATTAAGGAAGTGGTATATTTAACTTTTTCTCTCCTGATTTGAGACAGGGTCTTTCTTTGTATTTCAGGCTGGTCTTGAACAGTCAGTAATCCCCCTACCTCAGCCCCCTTAGTGCTGGGATTAAAGGCATCAGCTGCCAAACCCATTGAGTACCTCAGAACTCACCTACCCAAGTGCTAATTAGAATATGTCAATTTGAGCAAGAAACCAACTAACAGCTTACAAAACCCTGTGTGTGTGTGTGTGTGTGTATGTGTGTGTGTCTGTGTGTCTGTGTCTGTAAATCTGTGTCTGTCCATGTGTGACATACAAGCCATAAATTGAGGGAAAATCCCACTCTCTATGTGAGTGACACCAATCAATAGGATTGTAGCCTGGGTGAAGAAAAAAGAGAAAGAACAGGGAAATTTTGAGTCCTTTTCTTTTCAAAGCACCCAGTTAGTGCCTTTCCTTTGAACATTCCCAACATGTTATCCAGGCCTCCAGCTCTGGCTCTTCAGCATCCAACACAGACACACTGGCATTCTGCCACAGATGCACAGTGGGGATTCTGCAGGGAGCTCCAGCATGTGACCTCCAGCCACTGCTAGACCCTCCAGCTCTCCACTGTGCTAAGGGATGTTTTGGATTCTCCCACATCTGATTCCACAGATGGTCACTGAATCTCTTCCCACTTTCCATACTATAAACATTCCAAGGAAACTTTTTTTATACCTATCAATGCATTCTATATCAATTCTCCTCCTCTAGTTAACTCTGTATAGTGGAAGTTTTGATATGAGGTGTAATTCTTGAAAAACAGCATTATAATAATGAATTTCTTTGATTAGTTTGATGGTTCCTGGAGATGATTCTAAAATTTGGATGATACTTAAAGTTGCTATGGAGTCTCCTCTCAGTAATATAGTGTACTGATAACTTGAGGTGTAAACTGTTTGAAGTGACACACAATAGATCCTTGAATAGATTGATTTATAATTAACCCCAATTTACCACTTTTGAGATGCAAGAAATTTAGTTACTCTATATACAATGTATGATAATATATATACAATAATTTTGATCATTTTAGGATGAGTATGAATTATAGCGATGTGGGCTCATGGCCCTTAGCAAATTTACCTTGGCCCCTAGCATTTTGAAAAGCATGGGCTGCAGACACAACTATGGCATTTAAAGTCTTCTATGTGTGAAGACAAGTTAATGAGAGGAAAATAAGAGCTCAATGATTCAAATCCTCATTACAAAATTTACATAAAGTATCTAATTTTCTGAAATGAATCATTTCTACTTTTCAGCTCAATGGCCTCATGAACAAAGTGACCATGGCGGCAGGGATGGAGGTGATGCCTGATCTCACCCACTTGGACCCCTGCTCACAGTACCGATCTGGCTACAGCCACTGTTGGATGCTTAATACACCAGCAGCAGAAACCAACACTGAATCCCAGATGTGGAACCACTGGTGATCAGCCTGTGACCTGGTGAGAGGATGATTGCATGGGACTGCTTCCACCATGAAAAGTACAGTATTTTTTCCTCACTATGAAAGACACTGATTCTTCACATGGATTGTCTTCTTTGCACACAATGTTTCTGCAAAAACTACCATCCTTGTGCTAATAGAATGCTGTGTTTTCTTAGTAACACACACAATATTGCCTCTGACCAGGGAACACATTTCACAGTCAAAGAAGTGAAGCGGTGGACTCATGGCCATGGAGCTCACTGTGCTTAGCATGCTCTGAATCCTATTGCTCTGTCAGTCCTTGTTATTGTTTACACTAGATGGACAATGTGTTATACACAAATGTGAGTCTTATTTATTTCATTTATGAGGAGAGTCTCAAGTCACCTCCATTTACCTATAAAGGCCTCAAGATCATCTTTTTATAGCTGAGTAGTATTCCATTGTATAAATATACCACATCTTTTTCATCTACTCTGCAGTTGGTTGGCATTTTGGTTGTTTCCAAGATTTAGCTATTAAAAATTGTGCTGCTAGGAACATGGGTGCACATATATCACTGTGGCATGACCTTTTCAGTTTTTCTGGGAAAATACCCAGGAAGAGAAAAGCTGGATTGAATGGAACTTCCAATCCTAATTTTTTGAGGAATCTCCATACTGATTTCCTCAGTGGATGCACCAGTCTTCACTCCTATCAACAGTAGAGCAGTGTTTCTTGTTTCTTTTTCCCTGCATCCTCACCAACCTTTGTTACCAGTTAAATTCTTAATGGTGGTCATTCTTTGCAGGGTGAGATGAAATCTCATTGCTGTTTTAATTTACATTTCTTTACTTAGGAATCAACCTAACTAGAATGCAAAAGACCTATATACTGAAAATTATGCTATGCTTAAAAAGGAGATTGAAGAGAATATTAGAAAATGGAAGGATATACCCTACTCTTGGCTAGGAAGAACGAACATTGTGTAAATGGCCATACTCCCAAAACTTTTACACAGATTTAATGCAATCCCAATCAAAATACCTTTGACATACCTCACAGATCTAGATAAAGCACTCCTCAAATTCATTTGGGAACAGAAGAAATCCACAATAGTAAAGGCAATTCTGGGCAACAAAGGCAAGGCAGGAAGCATGTCATTTCCTGACTTGATTCTGTACTACAAAACCACAGTGATAAAATCAGCACAGTATTGGCAAAGAAATAGACCTGAGGATAAATGGAACATATTAGAAGATGCAAGCACAAATACAAAGACACTCAGCTGCCTGATATTTGACAAAGTGGTTAAAGGACAGCCTTTATAATAAATGATGTTGGAAAAATTGGCTCTCCATATGCCAAACTAGATCCATGCCTACCTTCATGGTCAAAACTAAAGTCTCAATGGATCAAATACTTAAATTTTAAAACAGAAACACTAAATCTAGTGGAACACAAGGTAAGCAGAAGTCTTGGAGACATAGGGGTAGCCAGAGAATTCATGAACAAAATGCAAACTGCACAAGAAAAACTTTAAAGAATCAACAACTGTGATCAATTAGCATTGAAAGTTTCTGCACTTCAAAATAAATCATCAACAGACAGAAAAGAAAATCCACCAAATGGGAAAGAATTTTAGCCAGCAACCCCACAGACAAATGACTTATATCCAGAATATATAAACAATTCAAATCAAGAAGCCACCCAAATTCAAAGGCCCACTCTAAAAATGGGCATCTGAGATGAACACACAGTTCTCAGATGAAGATATACAAATGGCAAATAAATACCTGAAGAAATGTTCACCATCACTGGTAATTAGAGAATGGCAAATTAAAACAGCATTGAGATTTCATTTCACCCTAGAAAGAATGGCTGCCATCAAGAAAACAACTGATAATAAATGTTGCCCTGGATGTGGAGAAAAAGGACACTGCATCACTGTTGCTTGGAGTATAGATTGGTGCAACCACTATGGAAATCAGAATGGAGAATTCTCAGAAGACTAGGATTGAAAGTTCCATTCAACCCAGCTATTCCCCTTCTGGGTATTTTCCTGGAAAACCTGAAAAGGTTATATCACAGTGGTATATGTGCACCCATGTTCATAGGAGCACAATTTGTTATAGCTAAATATTGGAAATAACTAAGATGCCCATCAACCTCAGAGTAATGAAAAAGATGTGGTATATTTATACAAAGGAATATTACCCAACTATAAAATATGGATGATCTTGAGGCCTTAATGGTAAATGGAGACATCTTGAGAGTATCCTCATTAGTGAAATAAATAAGAATCACATGTATATAAATATCACTTTGTGTGTTTAGTGTAAAAAGTAATAAGAAATGTAGGAGTAATAAAACTTAAAATGTGTATTTGCTATTGTAAAAAGAGAGGAAAAGGAAGTGCTCTAAAGGATATAACTGCATGTATGTTTAAGTGTGTATGGTTGGTAAACATATTAAGATTTGTTGGATCATTTGAACAGAAATGGTTGCTGTCTCACTATTTGAATGTCCACATTGAGTGCTTTAATTTTGTAACATAAACAATTATTTCTAAAAGGACAATATGTAATTTATCAACCAGTGATGTCTTACTATTTTTTTGAAATTCTGTATTGTTTCTAACCTTTTTGTTTTGCTTTTTTTCTCTTTAAATAAAAAAAATTTTAAATGAAAATAATAATTTGCATTTCTTGAAGGACCAGTGATAGTGAACATTTTTTCATGTATTTATTTACCATTTGTGTATCTTCAGCTCAAAAATGTATGTCCACCTCTGCTGCCCCATTTTTGGAGAGAGTCTTTGAATTTGGGGGGCTTGGTGTTTTTCAATTGTTTATATGTTCTGGATATAAGTCCTTTGTCTGGGGGCTTGTTGCTTAAAATTCTTTCACATTCTATGGGTTTTCTTTTCACTTTGTTGGTGCACATTAGGATGTGTGGAAATGGAGGAATCTCACTCAGGTAGATGGATTGTACCAATGTCCCTGTCCTGGTCTTGATATTGTACTGTAATTGTGCAAGAGACTGTAGGTGGAGAAGACTGAATCATGCATACATGGGGCTGTGTCTGTAGTGTGTGTTTCTAGGGTGCTTGATCATGTGACTTAAAACATACAGTTCAAGCTACAGAATCACACATCTCTACCTACAAAGAATATTGGGAAAGTAAAATCAAAGTCACTGCATGAGAAATTAAAAGGAAGGTATAAATTAAATAAAACATGCATAAGAGAGTGGGACTAAATATTAAAAATATCAAATCATTCTAAAATCAACATAGGAGAAAGAACGCATCAGATATATCCACTTATAGGGGAAAGACACATAGTATAAGGAGCATAGATGGATCCTACCTTGCCTTTAGGGCAAATATTGCATATGCACCAGAGGAAGAGAAATGTTCAAGAGTCCACCAAGGGTCCTATGAATTTTATTCCCTCTCCTTGGAAGAGAACTGGCCTCTGGTGCCTGAGAATGCTGGGCTAGAAGAGAAAGGGAAAAGGACTGAGAAGTGGGTGGAGAGGGGAGCCAGTGAGGAAGGGAGGAGAGAGTGCTGAGTCAGGAGTCCCAGGGTTGAGGATACCTGCAGGGGCTCTTCAGCCCTCTGGAGCAGGGCACTGCAGCCCCCACACCCACACAGAAGTTGCTTCCTTTGCAAAGAAGGGCAGGCAGCCCCCTCCCCTCCCCCATCAGGGAGAGGATGGCTGCAGCCTGGGGCTGATGCTGAGAGGGGGAGTCTCTGCTCTTCCCTTGGTGTCTCAGTGCCTGGCTAGCTGTGGCTCCCAGTTTATGCCCACAGCCTGGCCTTTGTACAACATGTGCCCCTTCCCTGGCCTTCCCCTCAAATCCTTTCTCCTTTTCCTCTTACCCTCTCCACCCCTGCCCCTTCCCTTCCCTCC
>PVLA01016211.1:0-21650 GCA_004027455.1 Hydrochoerus hydrochaeris
AGAAGGGCTTGGCCTGGGGCGGGCCGAGGCCTGACTGGGGAAGGGGTAGGCGCTCGAGGGGGCGGGGCGAAGCCGAGCCAGGCTGAGATAGGAGCCTGAGGGGGCCGGGGCGGGGCGGAGGCGGCCCCGCGCGTCCCCTTCTTTCTTTCTTTCTTTCTTTCTTCCTTTCCTTCTTTCTTTCTTTCTTTTTTCTTTCTTTTTTTCTTTCTTTCTTGTTTCTGTGGTCTTTGCTGTGTCTTAACTTCGCCCCCGGCCTGGGTCGCGGACCTGCCGTCCTCGTCGCCGAACGCCACAGCTGCACTAGGGACCGGCGCGTGCAGCGCAGTCGCCCCCGGCCGCCCCGCTATGCCCGGCTGCCCCGGCCCCCGTGGCCGCGCGCCGCTGCTCTGCCCGCTGCTGCTCTTGTTCTGTGCGCCGGCGCCCGGCACCCCCGGACCAGCACCAGGTGGGTGGCCTCTCCTCAGGACCCCACGCCGCCGTCACCGGTCCTGCCTGACGAGCCCCGGCTTCCCACCCGGCAGCGCTAAGCGCCTCTTCCCCCAGCGCTGCCCGATCCTGTGCCTCCCAGTGGTGGTGAAGAACCCGGGGACTCTAGACAAGCTGTGCCCCCAGCCCAGGTTTCAGGTTTTATTTTGAGGTTGGGTCTCGCTGAGTCACTAATGACCCCTGGCTGGGTTCAAACTCGTGATCCTGCTTTCCTAGAGTCCTAGGTTTGCAGGCTGGTCCCTGGAACGCCTTCCTGCCGGGGGTCCAGCTGCTCCTCCTTAGCGCGGCAGCCAGGGTGCGGGACCCCAGCACAGCCCTGCGCCCCTGCACTTCTCCCTCTAAAGCTGCCTCCTAAGCGAGGGCGCCAGGGTCCTCGCCAAGCTCTAACAGCTCTGCTGCCTGCGGCTCTGACCGGCCTCGTGTGCGTGGAAGCGGTGCTTGGGTGACGGGGCTGCGGTGTGGATGGGCCAGCTGGGGACTGGACCGTCCACTGGGGGACTGTATCCTGGTGCGGGACGCTTAGCGGGATCCTAACGGGCGCGAGGTCTGGTCACGCAGCTAGACGCGGGGCGCGGAGGGGCGACATGGAGCAGCAACCAGCCTGGGTGGGTACACGCTCGTTGACTCCTAAAGGGTCCCGAAGGCAGCGAAGAACAAACCTTCATGGGTGATCGACCACAATGGGGCCAGTTGGGGGGCTGCACCCGGGTTGAGACTAGACCCCGGGCCGGCCGCATGTTGAAGCTGTTTGTCTCCACTCTCAGGCTGGATGAGGATGAACTGGCACAGGGAGTGTGCGGCATAAAGTGTCCCCAGGGAACACCCCCAGCCGGATGTGGGTCCAAGCCCCTGGCAGCCGTGGGAAGTGAGGGGGGATGTGGTCCAGCCTCATGGGATTTGCGTGAGAACTGAGATCCTGAATATCAGTTACTTCACACGGGACAACGGTTTGTGTTCATCTTCCAGTCAGAAGATTAATACAAAGGATTAGGGATGCTTGGAGAATCTTGCAACCTGAACCTCTGTCTGGGCGTGGAGATCACTGGGCACTCCCTGTTAGTGACCTGGGCACTAAACTCTGCCCTGTGTGCCCCTGTTGTCCCCAGTAGGGGTGCGGCATGGGACTCCCCTAACCCCCCTGTTGTCCCCAGTGCAGCATGGGACTCTGCCACCCTCTTACTCAAGATCTCTGACCTGAGGCTGCCTTGCCTTTTCTTCTGAGCCTAGTACCTACCTGTAAGGTTCTTGCCCCCAAAGGGTTCCTTCTCTGGCCAAAGAGCACTTCGTGGACTTGGTTTTAGGAGGTGGTTATTGACTGTTTCTTCACCAGGGACTTGCAGGGCTGCTGGGGCTCCCTTGTCTCCTACCCCACAAACTGTGCTACAGGGGTGGGCAGTCACTGTGCACACCAAGGAGGAGGCTCAGCAAGGCATGTGTCCCTCACATAACTGCTGCACCTCCCTGCTCTGCTTATTTTTCCCCTTGTGCATGTGCTGTGGGTCATTTGAAGGCTGAATTTTAGCTCGAAGGCTGAATTTTAGCTCGGGCTCTTGATAGGGAGGTGAAGGTGAACATATTGTTGGTGTTTCTCTGGAAGTGACAGTTTACCACCCAAGGGTGATATTCAAAGTATTTAACAGGTGCTCAGTCCCATCTGATGCAGCAGAACAGATTCAGCCACAAAACACTGGTGCTTGTCTTAAGTGGCTCCCATAGCTGTCCAGCTTTAACCCTATGGACTGCACACCCACAAGTGGAGTAGAACCTGCAATTAGGCTTCACCTACATTGAGTAGTACCAGTTTCAAGCACCCAAATCTCCACCAGGAGCTATAGGACAATTGTTAAATTTTTAATTCATTGTTCCCCTCTTTAACTATATTTTAATGACAAAACAACATAAGCTCTTTATAAAAGTAATTCAGAATAAAACAAGAAAATAACAAAGTTACAATGTCCTATAAGTGGGTTTTTTAAAAACTAAACAGAGATGAAACAAATTTTTAAATAAATACCTTAGGGAGCTGGGGATGCAGCTCAGAGAGCACTTGCCTGGCATGAGACAAGAAAAAGAAAAAAGAAAGAAACATAAAAGAAATAAGTAAGAGCAATTTAGAACTTTTCTTGCTAATTTTCAGTCAAAATGTGGCTCACATTTGCTGTGCCAGCAACTGTGTAAACATTTATGCACCCGGTTTATAATATAGGTGTGTGTAATGGAGCTGGATTTAAACAGACATTCCAACTCCACAGCATACTGGTCCTAGTGGCATTTACGCACAGCATAGTGTTACTTAGCCCAAAAGACATGGGTCTTTTGTTTTATTTCTGCAGTGCTGGGGATCAAACCCACTGCCTGGCAAGCACTGCACCACTGAGCTACACCCCAACCCCTTTCATGCTTTTGAATTTGATGGGCTGTTTCCTTATGACTCAGCTAGAATTCCCATCTTGCAACATCTGCCCAAGATCTAGAGCAGTGGTTGGTACCAGGACTGCACATCCATGAGGGAGGGCATGGGTCCCTCCCCAGGGACAGTTTCTCAAGCTATTGGGACCATTTTCCCAGCAGATACCTGCCCCTGCCCTTCATTTGAGGACACCACAGTTCCTAGACATGTGCCAGTAGCTTCTGTTCTTCTATATAGGGACTTCAAGTCTGGCTCTCATTGATGCCACATGAACTTCTTGCCTTCAGCTGTTCTGGCTATGGTTATTGCTATGCGAACTGTTGGTGACATTCATTCATCAAGGGCTCGGAGAGCTGCTGTCATCTTATTCTCTGTCTCTTTGCCATTTTCACCCCTCAACTTGGCCTGTCCTCCTTTATGTTTTCTGATTTGGATTCTCCATGCAGGTGAGGAGACTGAGGCTCAGAGAGGTGGCATGACTGAGCTCGCACCATTGCAGACTTGAGCAGTTGGGACTGGGCCCACTTGGGACTTGAGCCCAGGTCTTTTTACCTTCAAAGCTCATGTATTTCACAGTATATTACAGTGTAATTTCATTGTCTCATTTCATATGTCTGTCCAAGGGTAATGTCTTGCTGCTTCTCTTCCTTTCTAGTTTTCCCACTTCTTGGAGGCTCTGTCTCATGGTCCTTACCCCAAGATGCCTGCCCTATCTCCACAGCTGGATGTGTCCCCTCTTTCAGGGGACATCTCAGTGGGCCTTCTCTGATGAGGCATTTTTTTCACTGCAGTCCCTCTATAGTATGTCTCTTCCTCTAGGTTGGACCTTCTCAGTACCATGCCAGGGAAGGGGTCATAAATTCCCTCTGCCCACTTCTCTATCTTGAGGATATTGTTTGCATTTTCCTGGTTTTTGGAGCACCTGGTGCTCCTGCACAATTAGTAGCCAAGGGCCACACACCATATACCAATGGACCAGCCTTTTATAACAGAAATGAGCCAGGCATTTTGATGCCTGCCTGTAATCCCAGTACTCGGGAGGCTGAGACAGGAAGATCATTGCAAGTTTGAGACCAGCCTAGGCTACAAAGTGAGCTCAACACCAATCTGAACTGCACAGTAAGACCCCATCTCAGAAAGATAGATAGATAGATAGATAGATAGATAGATAGATAGATAGATAGATAGATATCAGAAATGAGTGAACAAGGCTGATAAGGAGAGAAATTTGTCTTGTAAATTGGGCCATGGGGCCACTTGGTCTATCTCTTCTTTTCCACGTTTTGGTTAGAGAGTTAGTTTTTACAGAGTGAATAAAAATGCAAATGTGATGCTCATGGGCAACCTACAGTCTGTTACAGTGTTGGGGATGAGAGGGAGTGGTGGGACTGAGGCAGAAGGGGGAGACAGACCCTTTTAAAAGGGACCCACTCTTCCTCCCCAGCTACTTTTGCCAGGTAGAAATTTAGGCCTGACATGGATGGATAATATGATTTTTGAAGAAAAGCTGAATATTGAGACTTTTGTAGAAAACCATGGGATTCTTGGACACTGGTAGGAGGTTCAAATGTTCTTCAATGTTTTTTCCAGCTAAAACAGACAAACAAAATCAGGTCTGCAGGCTGTGAATGTAGTTACAGTCCCAAATGCTTTATTAAGTAGCCAGGGCCCTAAGTTACCTTAATTTATCAAGCCCAGCATCTTCCCTCAGACTCCCTGGCTTAGGAAACTGTGGAGATTTCAGGCTCTGGGGGACGGGCCCATAGATCTGTGGAATCAGAGTATCTGGGCTGGGGCAGGGTGCCTGCACTTTTTCAAAGCTCTGTAGGTGTCGCTTATGGGCAGCCAAGTTCACTCCAGGGTAAGATTTCCTAACTTGCCTCATGGTCAGAGTTCCCCCACACTGCTGATAAAAACACAGTTTCCCAAGTCCTGTTTCCTGGTGATGCTGAGTCAGTGAGCCTGGGCTGGGGCCTGGGACGTTTTTAAAGACATTCTTGTCCAGGAAGTCTGGAAAATCTTTGTACTCCCCCCCACCGAAGCTCACTGATGGAAACACTTGCTCAGAGCCACAGGCCAGCGTCCCCAGCACACGTGCCAGGGACTCCAGGAGAAGGCTCTTTGGGGCCTGTCCTTTGGGCAGCTGTGGGTCGTGTGACACCCACGACACACATGACACATAGGAGACACGAAGAGGATGAGTTTGGCTCCACAGTGAGGCTAGGGAAGCTTCAGCCCAGCCTCCCTTCAGCTTTGGCAGGCAGCCCAGAGTCCTGGTGGGACATCTGCAGGGCACCAGACATTGCTGTGGGCTTGAGGAGTCTCTGTCGTGACCAGTCAGGATCCAAGAGCTGGGCATAAACCCGGCAGGTCTTTGAGGCACCTGGGGCTGGCAGAAACACCAGGTTGATGGGTTTTCTAACCATTTCTCAGAATCTGGGGACTGCAGAGGAAACTGAGGCCCTCTCTCAGACAGACTACTGGGAAAACGGAGGAATATTTTGAATTTTGAAGAGACAAAAACCATTCAGAAAATGTGCACTCAAGTCTCAGCTCTGCCAAGCTCACTGTGTGCCTTCAGACCTGTCTTTCTGCTTCTTTGAATCTTCTTTCTTTTGCTTTGTCACCTGAGAACAGTCTAGGTCACAATGGTGGCAAACAGATGACACATGTGCCACAGCAGGCTGCTAGTATCATTGGAAGCTCTAAAAGGTTCACCGTCAAGGGTCTGGGAGATCTTACTATACGTGTCTCAGCCAGGTGTCTGTAACCTAAGTGGCCTTGAATTTCATGGATCTGTAAACTTGGATCAAAAATATTACATCTCTTAATTTTTCTTTTTCTTTTTCTCTTTTTTTAGACAAGGTTTCTAAAACTGAGAAACAGTTCATCCACTCACACAGCCCCAAGAATAAGTTCCAGTATTATCTCCATTCTGCAGATTCAGTCCTTTGTAGTTTAGACTGGTCTTGAATTCACTTTGTAGCCCAGGCTGGCCTCAAACTCAAAGCGATCCTCCTGCCTCAGCCTCCCAAGCGCTGAAATATTTTAGGCAAGGTCGCGCTCTGCAGTTCAGGATGGACTTAAACTCAGTACATAGCCCAGGCTGGCCTCAAATTCACAGAAATCCTCCTGCCTCGTCCTCCCAAATGCTGTGATCACAGGTGTGTACCATCACACACAATTCTAATTTTTCTAATCTCCAAGTGAAACTTATTATTTCCTTCAATTATGAGTATTTTCAACAAGTCTCAGTAGCTTTAGCAGCATCTGTGATTTTTGCTATCATGGGAGGGGGGGGACAAACATTCATCTTCTCTCATTATAATTGCAGGTAACTCAAGGCACACACTCATCAGTACTTCAAAATCACCATAGTTGCCAAGTTTCCCATTAGGCCTTATTTAGTGAATTAGTAAAGGACTGATTAATTTCATACTCTGTTCTGTTTGTCCCCGCTCCCACCCCATACTGGGATGCTCTAATTGCTGAGCTACATCTTCAACCCTTTTTATTTAATTTTGAGACAGTCCTGCTAAGTTGCTTAGGCTGGTCTCAAACTTGCAATCCTCCTCCTGCAGCCTCAGAATAAATTGAGCTTACAGGCCATGAGCCACTATAGCCAGCTAACTCTTGCATCTAAAAGAAACCAGAGCTGCACCATTGAAGTGGAGAGTTCAGAAGTCTGGGAGTCTTCTCCCCACTCCACCTCCCCCATTTTCTATCTTCCAATCCCAGGAGACTTGGAGACACCTGCAGCATCCTCAGGCAGGCGGTAGCGTGGTTTATAGTAGCGATTATAACCATCATCTTGGTCTCCTGGCCTAACCAGCGGGCCAGGAACTAAGTGGGAAAACTCAGTTCATCCACTCCTCACACAGCCCCAGGAGTAAGTTCTATTATTCTGCAGATTCAGTCAACAAATATCTCCACTTACAACACATAAAATCTTCAGCAAAGAATATAAAGAGCTTTGCCTTTCTAGAGTTTATACTGGGAGGAGGGGAGGAAAACAAATGGAAAACATAATAAAAATGTTGTGTCAAAGTGCTGGCAATGGGGAGATCATCCCTAGTGAGTGTTGAGGATAGTGTGAGATTTTGTTTCACCCAGAAATCAGTCTGGATGGAGCCCATGCAAGCCTATGAGAAACTGGGAATAGTGCTTGGATCAGGAATAGGGGTGCAAACCCTTAAAACATGAACCTACTGGACTGTCCAGGATCCTCGAGGAGGCCATGGCTGCACACAGGGATGCAGGAAAGCACAGCTGGAGACAAGGCTGGTGCCATCCCCTCCCTGAGCCTCCTGTACCACTACCAGAATTACATCACTCTAATGAGGTGGGAGCAGCTACAGGTTCTAAACAAAGGGGGGGCCTTGATCATCAGATCAAGAGCCTTTTCAAGGAATCCTGGCTGCAGTGCTGGAAACTGCCTCTTGAAGGATTCCCGGGGCAGATGTTGGGGCACCTGAGAAGTCACCAGAGATGAAATGGCAGAGTTAGTGGGCACACAGCAGGATCTGAGCCTAAGCAGGCTCACCCAGGGCCCTCTCACAGCTACTCTCAGGTCCCATGGTCATGCTTTTCTGTCTTCCAGCAGAGCCTGCAACTGACAGCCTGGTGTCCTTGGACGTCGTGCACCCAGTGCGTGTGGACGCAACTGGCGCCTTCCTGTCCTTTGAGCTCTGGCCACACACGGTGCAGAAGCGGGCAGCACCAGATTCAGATTTGGATTCAGGGCCTGCACCCCGTGCTATGCCCACCTTCTTCCAGCTGCGCTACCGCGGGCGGGAGCTGCGCTTCAATCTCTCTGCCAATGTGAGGCTGCTGGCACCAGGCTTTGTTCTCGAAACTCGTCGCTTGGGTGGCCTGGGCCACACACACATCCAACCCCGCACGCCTGCCTGCCACCTGCTGGGCCGTGTACAGGACACACAGCTCGAGGGTGGCCGCGCAGCCATCAGCGCCTGTGACGGGTTGGTGAGTGCCAGGAACCCTTCCTGGCGTGGCGTTTTGGTCACTCACTGTGTCTTCCTCTGCCAGACTCCTTAATAGAAATGATAGCACATGGCCTGTTGGTCACTAGGATGGTGGTTTTACCTTAACCTTTGGGTTTTGACAAGCATATATATGGGAGGGGCCTCATACTTGCCCTTTTGAGAATGTCCCAGGCAGCACTGATGCTGTGGGCTCCTAGTACACATCACTGTTTGTGGAGCTAATCAGTTGACCCTTAGGGTTTACTGTCATCTGGGGCTGCTCCTTCTTAGTCTTCCTTAGACCAGTCCCCTGTCTTACTTACTCATTACCAAGACACTATCCTCAACACTCACGACTTAAAGGAGAGATTTATTCTGACTCACGTTTCAGTCCATGCTCTGCAGGCATGAAGAAATGATGGCAGAGGGGCCTGGTGGACAAAACACAGCTCACTGCATGGCAAGCTAAGCCCAAAAGCAGAAAGACCAGAGGGCATAACCAGGGAGGGAGATAGACCCAGGCCAGGCCTCACCTCAAAACTACAAGCCAACTGTAAGCCCGTCATCTAGTCATCTTCCACAAGCCTCATCTCTTAGCACATGAGGCGCTTGGGGGACATCTGGATCTAAACCACAACCCCCCTCCCTTGCTGTTTAACCACTCTGCAGGGGTCTTCAGGCCCCCTGGAACTCTCCATCCAGACCAGAGTTCTGAGGAAAGCAGGCCTCAGTTTCTGGGCCTTGTGCCCTAATTGCTTCCCCTACCACAGCTGCCAGAGCCACTCCGCTAAGGGTAGCACGGAGCCCCATTCTACCCCTGCTTTGTGCCCAATACTGCCCTCCCAGCTCTGAGAGTGAGGTGTGGGAGCAGTGGGGACAGACACATGTTCTTGGCCATCCACTGTTCCTGTAGGGCCCTTGCATCAATGTCTTGAACCATGGTAGCAAAAGTTGTAAGGACAGGGCAGCCCCCAGCATAGGTTTCAGAGCCCAGGCCTTGGATTCCCCACACCCTACCTTTGCATAATGCCTCCGAGAGCCTGGACAGCATCTGTGCATATTATGCAGGGTTCCAATTTCACAGATGAAGAAATGGCTCAGAGAAGAATTTGCCCAAGGTTTCTGGTCATCCAGAGCTACAGACTGCATTCAGATGGGGTCTACAGTCCCCAGAGTGGATGCACAGTTCTGCCCTCTAAGCTCTTTGGGCCTGTGTGACCCAAGCAAGAGTAGATTTGGTGCCAGAGAGGGGAGATACAAGCAAGTGGCACCTTTGTCCCTGCTGAGGTCCTGAACATCCCAAAAAGGAGGGCTCCCTTAAGATGCTTCCATTCCCTCCCTTTTATGGGTGGACATGCCAAGGCACCTCTGTTTCCCATCTGTGATCAGTTCTGCCCCAGGGAGTGGGCTGTCTTGGGCTGTGAACATCTCAGTGGCTTGGACATCAGGGAGGCCAAGGACAGATCACATGGTCTGGCTGTCTGGGAAGAGCATGGTGGCTGGGGAAGCTAATAGCCTGAAAGCCTAGACACAGGCTATTGGGCTAGAGAGATGTAGGGGACCCTGCAGGAACCATTGTCCCCAGATTTAGGTGTAGGCCCTCATGGGATGGGCCTGGGGCACAGCATCCTAAGAGAAGGGCTCTGAACTCCTCTGTAGAGCCTCTGGTTCTGCAAAGGGCAGAGAAGGACATTCTGGCAGAGGGCAGAATGTGGACAAAGGCCCAGAGGGACACAAGTGCTGTGCATATCTGTGGCAGGCACAGGGAGGGCCCAGTGGAGCAGAACAGGACTCCAGGGTGGTGGGACGGGCAGCCAGGCACCAGCCCTCCTTGTATGACTCTGCTGCTGCTTCTCTAGAAAGGAGTTTTTTGGCTGTCCAATGAGGACTACTTCATTGAGCCCCTAGACGAGGCTCCAAAGCAGCCCAACCATGCATGGCCCCATGTGGTGTACAAGTACCAGACCCCTGAGAGGTGGGCAGAGCAAGGTGATATCCAGGCTTCACGCACCTGTGGAGTACAAGGTATGCTCATCCCTGTAGCTTGTGGCACTAGAGGGCCTGGGGACTTGGAAGGCCTTTGTGTGGCATCACTGGCTCTGCCAACCACTATTCTTCAAGTGTTCCAGCCAGTGGCAGCAGAGACCTTAGTTAGGCTTTCACCTTCCTGTTCTGGGTACAGAACAACTGGCTGCATAACTGAGGACCTAGAGCACAGTACCTAGGGCCCCCTCTGCAGAGTAGCCATAATGTCAGCCAGTCCAGGAAAGAAGCCGACTGCTGAGGGCT
The DNA here is from genome assembly GCA_004027455.1 of Hydrochoerus hydrochaeris. Classification (NCBI taxonomy): domain Eukaryota; kingdom Metazoa; phylum Chordata; class Mammalia; order Rodentia; family Hydrochaeridae; genus Hydrochoerus; species Hydrochoerus hydrochaeris. Next base: position 10,168 of record PVLA01016211.1, read on the forward strand.
GCTGGAGTTTGAGGACTACTTGGCTAACTACAGCCGCCCACCATTCAGGGACTCTGTTTGCCAGAAGAGATATCCACACAGACACACCTGTTGGCCTGTTTCCCCAGCTTCATGGATGTGTTTCCTCAGGGCAGTGGACCCTCAGTGGGGTCAGCCGGATTGAGTCTTGGTCTTCCTGGGGCAGAGGTTAGACCAGGGGTCTGTATGTGGAGTCTGGGAAAGAAAAATGCAAGGAGATGGGACAGCCTCTTATGGACAGGGTCAACCTGGAGGTACATCACCTAATCCTATTTCTAGGAGTAATCGTGGAAATCAGAATCAGAGAAAGGAAGTGGCTAGGCTAGAGCCACACAGTGTAGTCTGGGGGAACCCCAGGAAGGAAATCCAGCCTCTCCCTTGTGATTTGGTTCTGTTTGCACTGGGACAGCTAACCACACCCCATCGGGGGCCTTAGTGTCCCCAGAGCTGGAGCGTCAACAAGAGGACTGGGAGCAGCCACAACCGGGAAAACAACAGCGGCAGAAGCGTTTGTACCATGGCTCGGTCAGCAAGGAGAAGTGGGTAGAAACCTTGGTGGTAGCTGACACTAAAATGGTGGAATACCACGGGCAGCCGCAGGTGGAGAACTACGTGCTGACCATCATGAATATGGTGAGGCTGTCATGGTGGTAGAAGTGGTATTTGGTAGGGGAGGAGGGATTGCAGTGAGTGATGTTCAAGGTGGGTGTGGGGCAGAGTGACTGGCAAGCTGCATCCCAGATGCAAATCCAGGCTCCAAGCAGGAAGGAAGGAGGTTCCCAAGTTTCCAAGTCCACAAGGGATGTGGCCTGAAAGTACACCAGGAGAGGGTGGCAGCACAGGGTGCTGGCACAAGGCTCCTCAGACATCACCCCGCTGCACAACATATACCCCTCTCCCACTTTTGGCCACCAAGAATGCTGGGTAGGGTGCTGCATGGGGACACTGTGGGTGCCATGCCACTCACTGACCTGGCAGGCACTTGGGAGGGGAAGGATACACCAAGATGGCCACTGTTCTGTGCTGTCTGGGAAGCTCAGTGACCATGTGATTCATGCATCCTGCCCTGAATCAGTCCTCTCCTGTGTCCAGACCTATGCTGGGTACTGGGGACACATGTCCAGCCTAGACTTGTGCATGCATTAGAGGGGCAAGGATCTGCTCAGTTCTTGGTTGAACATCTGGTTACCTTGGGAAAATAATTCATTGATGAATGAGGGAGGAGGATAGCACCTCATAGGGCTGGAAAACTGCTTTTGGTCCCATGACACTTGAGTCAACAGAGCCCCATGAAGCAAGTGGCTTGCTAGGCCACCCAGCATATCACTGGAGAGCTGCATAGGCACCAGGTCTTCTGTAGTCCACTGTCACTCCCAGAGCCAATGGCAGGGCAAGTGGTGCCCTTCCTGAGGGACAGATAGAAGCCTTTGGGCAGCCAGCCTCCTCCTGCAGCTCCTGGAGAAAGCTTAGCCCTAGCACTCTTAGCAACCCCAAACAGGCCTCTGCACAGCCCTACTCCTCTCCAGGTATGAAGCCCCACAATCCAACCATCTTCCAGAAGCCCCACCTATAAGTTCAAGAGGCTCTTGGAGGACATCTTCATAAACTCTTAACATTCTACCCCAACCCCTAGAAGACTCACCCGTATCCCTTTTTTGCAAAATCCATTCAGTCCATCTCTAATAGTTGCCAAAGCTCTAAGTCTCAATATTGCTGAAAAAGTCCAAGTCCAAGAGTTTGCTTAAAGCAAACTCTTAGCTGTGAGTCCCTATAAAATCAAAAGAAAGTTAAACACTGCTGCCATACAGTGACGCAGGGTAAACATTCTCCTTCCAAAAGGGGAGAAAAGGGATAGAAAACAATGGGACCAAAACACACTGAAATGCAGAAGGGCAAACATGAAGTGTTGTAACTCCCTACCCAAAACTCAGGGCAATTTGTGGCATGATATGAACTCCAAATGGCTTAAGCATCCCTACCCCTAAGGCATTGCCACTGATTTTGGCCCTTGTGACATTTCTTTTTATGTGGTTCTGCTGACTGTCTAAGGCTTTCCTCAGACATTTTGTGTTCCTGGCTTCTCCATCTTCCTAGGGTCTCCATTGTGCTTTTGGCTTTATTCCCACAGTTTTACACACAGTCCTCTCAGTAAAACACAGCCTGACCTCTCAGGCCTTCATCTGAATTCTGGCTGGAAGCCTCCATGATTGCATAACATGCTTGCACCACATAGATGATGCCAAGGTCTGCAGCTGCCAGCTCCAACAATAGCTAGGCCCTTTTGCATCATGACTGTAGGAACTCTCAGGTTCCTGGATATTTAAGCACCATGAACGGAATCCCAAGAAGCCATTTTCCCAGGTGTGTTTCCTAGGAGAGTATCCTGGGGCTCTCTTTTAAAAGGAAAGTCTTTCACTTTTGCAATTTTGAACCTGAGAAAAATGAGATCTTGCTGATTGCTGTCATGACATTATCCATTTTTTCTATTTTAATCCAAAGTACTTGGCTTCTTTTTAATACTAACCTTTTCATCCAGGCTCTCCTGTCCTGTGTATTTGCAGACCTCAACTTTATAGGGCACTCTTTTCCAATGGGAACTTTTGAAATCACTCAGCTGTGCTGTTTCCTCTTGATTTTCAGTATAGAGCTGGCTAAATACCCTCAGCAGTAACCGTGCCACAGCCTCAAAGTTGGGCTGCCTTGAAACTTCCTCTGCCAGATTAAATGGGCCTCCACACTTAAGCTATGTCTCCTGAAAAGCCTCAGGACATAAGCAAACCATAGATAAATTTTCTGCCAGAGTATAACATGGTCTGGGGTCCAAAAGCCAATGGAGTCTTTGTTGCTAACTGAAAACTGAGCCCAGTCTTTACTATCTACCTTCTTATCAACATTATGGTCTTTGAGCTCTGCCCAGAATCTCTGATGAGCATCTCCAGCTAGCACTGCCACACATTTCCCTATGAACCAATTCCAAAGGCTTTTGAACTATCTGGTCAGGTCATGTCACAGAAATAACCCCACTTCTCTGGTATCAAAGTCTGTCCTCTTCACTGAGACAAATACCCAATACCCACAACTTAAAGGGGATAGGTTTATTTTGACTCACATTTCAGTCCATGGTTACCTGGCTCCAAGACAGGACAGCATGGCAGAGGAAAAACTGCTCATGTCATGGCAGACAGAAAGCAGTGAGAGAAGGGAGGGGCTAGGGAGAGAGATGAATACTTCCAAGACCGTGCAACAGAGACTTGCCTCTTCTGCCCAGACCTGCTTCCTGATAACCAATCAGCTATAACAGCCCCTAATCCAATCACCTTACAAAAGCCCACCACTGAGTACATGAGGCTCTGGGGGGACATCTAGATATAAACTATAACAAACCACATCTCTTGGACAGGTGGCTGGCCTGTTTCATGACCCCAGCATTGGGAACCCAATCCACATCACCATTGTGCGCCTGATCCTGCTGGAAGATGAAGAGGTAAGAGGTCATGTGATCCCATACCGCCTCCTAGCATTGACTGCTGAGCCCTTCTGCCTGTACCCTGAGCTGCCCTGTATGGAAATGCACAGCAAAGACCCTGGACCTGGACAGTTTCCTCCACTATGCTCTAGTCCCTGACTCTCCCTCTGTTGGGTCTCCAGTTCCCCAAGAGGTACCTGCAGGAAGGGGAGAGGCGAAAGGCCAACTGCTTACCCTCCCACTGCCCCCTATATTTCCATCTCACCTTTGTGTGCTGAGAATTGGGCCTGTCCTGTGGGAATCCAGGGCAAGCATGAGTGGTTGCTCTGTCTGCTGCAGGAGGACTTAAAGATCACACACCATGCAGACAACACCCTGAGAAGCTTCTGCAAATGGCAGAGGAACATCAACATGAAGGGGGACGCCCACCCCCAGCACCATGACACTGCCATCCTGCTCACAAGGTATATCTGCCACAGGAGGGTGGGGGCAGGAAGGTCACCACTGAGAGGGGAACTGGGGGAGGGGTGTGTCTGCTCAGAGTCCAACAGCTTTGGCCTGAGGCTGGATTGTATTAGCACTGGGGAGTCTTTGGGATTTTTGTTATTGTTATTGTTGTTTTGTTTTGTTTTTGTCTTTTTTGAGACAGGGTCTTGCTATGCAGTTTAGACTGGCTTAGGCTCACTTGGTAGCCCAGGCTGGTCTTGCTTTGATTCTCCGGTCTCAGCCTCCCAAGTGCTGGGATTATAGGAGTGTGCAACCATGCCAGGATAGGGGAGTCTTTCTATTTCATTGTAACTGTAGATTTGTATTAGGTTGTCAGAAACTATGGAGAGAGGCCATGAGTCTCCTCCATGCCATTTGCCCACTGGTAACACCCTGCATGGCTGAAGTGCCGTATCCCAAGCAGGAGGTTGGCATGGATACTGTCCACTTAGTGAGATCTCATTAGGCTTCCATGTGTATGTGTGTACTGCACACCTCCTGTGTAGGTTCACATGTCCACCCCCACAGTCCAGATACAGAACAATCACATCAGAAGGGTACAACATGCCCTGTCATGCCCTGGCATCTGTGACATAAACATGACATGTCCACGTCTGGCATCTCCTCATCTGACCAAAGACCATGTATTTGAACTCCAGGTGGACTTGTTCCCTCTCTATTGAGTGCTAACAGCTTCTATCAGCACCTTAACTGAGACAGGACCAAACTTGCACTGGGCACATGTCTACCCTAGGCCCACATGGGTGTCTGGTGGGTTGTGTGTGACTGAGGGTTCCTGCTTTGCAGTGGCCACCGTGTTGGCCTGATGTCACAAGATGGCCTCTTGAGCCCTCTCTTGGGTGAGCATAGACCCTGTCTCAACTCCTCTGAAGGCTTCATCTCTCCCTCTGTGCAGGAAGGACTTGTGTTTAGCCATGAACCAGCCCTGTGAGACCCTGGGCCTGTCCCATGTGGGAGGCATGTGCCAGCTGAACCACAGCTGCAGCATCAATGAGGACACGGGCCTGCCGCTGGCCTTCACTGTGGCCCATGAGCTCGGGCACAGGTACCATGTCTCTCCTCTCTGCCACCCCAGATCCCAGCTTCAGCTTCTCATACTGGGGACCGGCCTGCCAGATCCATAGGTCATGAAGTCATGAAGAAATGAAACTTCCTAGGGTGGACAAGGCCATGCCACATACAGCCCTCTGCACTGTCCCCATCCACCACTCAGCTGGGCTGCTTCCCTGTTGAGTAGGAGGGAGGCCCACAGGGCATGTCCAGGGATGACCCAGTGGGGTCTTATTGGAAGGGGTTTAGGATGGGCTGGATCCCTTAGCTGTCCCTGTTCTTGCTGCTCCATGACCTGGGAAAATGTCAAGCCCCAGCACTCTGTGTGCTCCCCATAGATTGAGGGGTAGGCAGTGATGTCCAAGATGCCCCTTTTGACACCTGGGCCTGGCGCTCATCTAGAGCATGGCTACTTAGCTGCTGAATATAGTGGCACCTTAAATGTCCAGCAGGCTGGTCAGGAAAGGACAGAGGTGTGGAGTCACCTACTCAGATGTTCTGGTGGCAGTCATACCTAAGGCCATGAAGGCATTGGTAAAAGAGATCTCTGCCCAATTCTGCCACTTATTAACCATTACTAGGGTCAGTCCTTAGCCCTCTGGGAGCAATGACAAGGTCTGAGGTGATACCACTTCTGAACATGCCTTGAGGAAGAGTATTTGCCTGTGTCCTTCTTGAGTGGTCTCTGGAAACCTTTCTGGAAGGTGGTAGTTTGGATCCCTTGACTCAAGGACATGCCTTGGGATGGAAACTAGGGGGCAGACTCTGCCTGCCAGCTCTTGGCATGTATGAAATTGCATGGCCATAACACACTCCCAAGTGTGCCACCTGCTCACTGTTGTTGGCTACCTCGGGGCTATGGACAGAGCTGTTCTGGGTTCCTGGCCCTCATGTCAAGCTAAGACTAATGCACCTGATGGAAGAGCTCAGGGGACCTCAGCTGTCATACTCAGAATGGGAACTAAGGAAATGGCTCAGAGAAGGCGTACAGCGATCCAGTGACAAAGTCAGCCTAGGGGACCCTTGGGGGAAGGGCAGCCCATGGCCTCCCTCCCCACTCACCTGCCCCTGGGGCCTGTGCTCTCACACAGTTTTGGCATACATCATGACGGAAGCGGCAATGACTGTGAGCCTGTTGGGAAACTGCATTTCATCATGTCTCCACAGCTCCTGTACGACTCTGCCCCGCTCACCTGGTCCCGCTGCAGCAGCGAGTACATCACCAGGTTCCTCGAGTAAGTGTCCCCCAGCCTGGGCACTGTGCCCTGACCTCCAGGTCACAGTGCAGATGGTGGCACTGCCAGGGAACAAGGACACACAAAGGAGCTCAATAGGTGCAGGCCCAGGGCCCCAAGGTTCCCCTGAAGGGGACTCCTGGGTAGATGCTCATGGACACAGGTGAAAAGCAAAGATGCTCTCAGCAGAGGACACAGGCAAAACCAGCCATCTAGCAAGGAACACCTTCCTCACTTCCTGTCTTGGGTTAGTAAGCAGCCTGGCCTCCTCTGAAGCTGCTTCTCTCCACCTGTGCAGGAAGGACTTGTTGCCAGTTGTCCCTGATGTTCTCAGAGAAGTGTGCAGTCGTGAGAAGCACTCAGGGCAAAGGCTGCAGAGGGTGTGAGGCTTGAGGGAGGCCATGCATCCCAGTAAGAAGCAGGGGAACTGAAATAGAGTTTTTTCCTTTCTTTCATCATCTCTTAATTTGCTAAGATACTTCGTATGTAAAGTTTTGCACACAAAAAAATTTAAAGTTAAGTCATTAGCATGCATTTTATCTCTTATCTTCACATGCAGGGTTTCCATTTTGCAGTGCTGGGGATTGAACCTGGAGTATTGCATGTGCAAGACAAGGGCTCTGCCACTGCCATGAACTCTTAATTTTAAATGAAAATACATATAAGAGTATGCACAATTCGCCTTTCAGCATGCACATTTACCGAGCAATGGAGATGCTGCTCAAACTCACTCAGTTATTTCCAGAGTCATTTTCTTCCTTAATATGTGCACTCTGCCTTCAGCATACTCAGAAGTAAGGGAGGTGGCAACCTGGAGGAACTCTGCCGCAGCCTTTCTTTCCTCTGTCTCCCACGTCATCCTTGTTAGTAAAGTGGCTGACTCTGACCAACACAGGACCGTAGCAGGTTTTTCATTACATCTGCAGTTTCATTGACTGATATTGGTTTATTTAGAATTTTTATATCTTGTTGATTCAGCTTTGATAATTCATATATATCTAGGAACCTGTCCATTTCTTCTGCATTTTCCATCTTATTAGAATATAGTTCTCAAAGTAGGTATAGAGGATCTGGATTTCTTCAGGGTCTGGTGTGATTTCACCCTTTTCATTCCTAATTGTGTGGATTTGAGTCTTTTCTTTCCTTTTTTTGATAAGGTGGCTAAGGGTTTGTAGATTCTCAGGACACTATGTGTGCAACTTCAAAGAACCAATTATTCAATTCATTGATTCTTTGTATTTTTTTTTAGTCTCTAATACATTAATTTCTGCTCTAATCATTATCATTTATTTCCTCTTTTATGAGCTTTGGGCTCAACCTGCTCTTCTTTTTCTAGAAGTTTGAGGTTCAACATTAAGTTGTTTGTTTGTACTTGCTCTGTTTTCCGGATCTGGGTATTCACTGCTTTAAATTGCCCCCTTAGGACTGCTTTCATTGCATCCCATAAGTTCCGGTATGTTGTATTATTGTAATCACTTAATTGTAGAAACTGTCTAGTTTCTTCTTTAATTTCATCTGTGGCCCATTTGTTGTTCAGGAGAGTGTTATTCAATTTCCATGTGTTTATGAAGTTCTTATGGTTTCTTGTGCCATTGATTTCCAATTTTGTTGCACTGTGGTCTGATTATCATGGGATAATTTTCCTTTGCATGTTCTATGAACTAATATGTGGTCTATTTTGGAAAATGTCCCATGCGGCACAGAACCTTAGGTGAGAACAGGTGACAGGGCTCCTGTTTCCATTGTTTAGGCTTGTTGCCTTCTTTCTGTGTTGGAATCACATTTGGGTGGAAAGTAAGGCTTCTGGATTGTACAAGTTCCTTTACCTATGGTCATCGACATGATGAGCATATCTTCACATGCTTTGTTGTTGTCTTTCTGAACAGCATGTTGTAAGACTGTCAGGACTCTGTGCTCAGGGGGCAAAGGAGTGGAGGACGCAATGGGCAGATATGGGTGTGTCTCTTCTGCTCATGCCTATGCTCCCATGTCCCACAGGACCTGACTTAACAAAGCTCAAGTTCAGAGACCCTGAGCATTCAAAATAGTGGCAGCAGAGCCTTTGGTTACCTCATTGTCAGGTAGTTCCTTTAGAAACAGCTCACCAGTTAAAACTATTCCAGCCCTTCTTGCCGCGAACAAAGAATTGGATGTGATAAACTACAAACAGTGCCACAAGTTTATTGAAAAGTGAAGGATGAATACGCTAAGGGAGAAACTAGCTCTATAGAGCAAACTTGGACTGAACAAAGAGAGGAAAGGATAAAAGCAAAAATAAAAGCACACTCTGCATCTGGGAGATGCAGACTAGACACAGAGTTGGCTACTGTGCAGAGTCACAGGAGTGGGTCCCAGTGCATCTCATCTTTTATGCTGTCCACATCTCACCGGAGCCCACAAGAGGTTGCACACATAGTGTTCTGAGAATTGTTTGGCGCTGGCCTGGGATCTTGTAATTGACAGGTCCCACTTATTTCCCCAGCTAGGTTTGACACCTCCTATCTCCCATATCCTTCTAAGAGGCAAATCCCATAAATCTTTATGGGATGCTGAGGGAGTGGTGATCTCTGTCTTCTATAGCTTATTTGAACTGGAAAGAGCCACAGGGATTATGTACTCTCCAACTATCTTGGCATATTGTGGCTCATGACTGGGTTGAAGAAAGAACCTGTTAGAAAATGAGAAAAGAGTTAGTGACCCTCAAGCTGCCTGTTTGATAGGAGAAACATTTTAGCTCAAATATGAGGAGCAGGTCAGATTGCCACACTTGCTATAGAAACGAATGTGATTAGAGAGGTATGTCAGATAAATTATCAACCCTGAGAGCCATGGCCTTAGCAAGATCTGGTTTATCTGTAGCAGCAATGAAGTCTTGCTTTTTTGAAGAAAAATATCAAGTCTTCCAGAGGCTCACAGGAGTAGCTTTTTCCTTTTGGGTGACCTTGGTCCTTAGACAGTTCAGATGGGACTCATTTTAATCTGGAAAAAGGAACCCAGTTATCTATCTCACCATCTTTACTATAGTGGGTATAACAAGGATCACTGAGAAGGGTCCTTTCTGTTTTGGCTCTAACTGGCCTGCTGGTGTTCCCTCTCTCCAAGTTTTCATAAGCACTGATTCTCCAGGGTGACACTAGGTGATCTGCCTGGGCTAAGAACTGGCAGAACTTTGTTCCCATATTCTGGATATCTTGTTGTACTTGGCCCAGATTGAAGAGATATTATAAGAGTCTCATAGTCTCTGGGTTTGCTGTCATATCAGGGCATAGAAATAGGCTTTTGTGTAACATCTCAAATGGGCTCAAACTTGGCTCAGTTTTAGGAATGGGCTAAAGCTGCCTCATGAGTGCTATTGGTAGCAATCAGACTCAGGACTCAGATTTCTCTTGACAGAATTTTGCCAGAGCTTGATTAGAGTCTGGTTGGCTTTCTCTGCCTTTCCAGAAGATTGAAGCTGCCGAACAGAATGAAGGTAATACTTTATTCCTAAACCCTTCACCATTCCCTGAATTATTTGGGAGGTAAAAGAAGGTCCATTGTCTCTCTGGAGAGAGTGGGGTAGTTCAAACCTGGGGATAGTTTTTTAAGAAGCACCTTGACTACCTAGGTAGCCTTTTCTGAACAAGTAAGAAAGGCTTAAATCCAGCCTATGAAGATGTCAATTAGGACCAGCATCTATTTAAATCCTCTCTGTGGTGACATGTGGGTAAATTCTAATTGCCAGTTCTTTCAGGGTATGTCTCTTTCCACTATACAAGTTCTAATAAAGGAGGCAATTTGGGCTTGCCCAGGTTGTTATAGGCACAAAGTGGGCAAACTTTGCAGACTGTTTGGTGGTTTTAGCTAGACCTATTCCTGTGAAAATTCTAGTGACCATTTCCATCTCTTCCCATACAGAAGGAATCATGAATTGTCTTTATAGCTTTCCACTGTATCTTTTGGTGAAGGACCAGTTTGTTTCATAAATACCACCATAATCTCATTTTAATTTTTCTTGTCCTAACACCCATTGATCTTCCTAGGAAATATAGACTGGTTTTAATGGTTCCTTGGGAACTGGAAGTAAGGCTAGAGTTTTAGGGGCTAGCAGGCTTCCCTTTTTGCCTTCCTATCAGTCTTTTCATTTCCCAAAAAGATTTTAGACATATCTCTCTGGTGTCCTTTATATTGCATGACTGTGCGACCTGTCTGAGAACATGGATGGCCTCTAGGAGTTGCAACATTTCCTGCTTGTGTTTTTTTTTTTTTCTTTTCATTTAAAGAAAAAAAATTTTGAAACAGAAAGGGGTAGAAATAATACAAAATCTCAAAACAAAACAAAACAGAAAAACAAAAATAGTAACCAGTAAGAAATCACTAGTTGATAATTACATATTTTCCTCTTTGAAGTAGTTGTTCAAGTTACAAAAGTAAAGCCTACAAAGTGGACATCCAAACAGTGAGACTGCAGTCAGTTTTGTTCATCCATCCAACTAAAACTTTAGCAACATTAATCCCACACACTCAAACACATGCAGTTATATCCTTTAGAATACTTTCCTCTTTTTTTTCTTTACAATAACTATAATCCATTCTCGTAAACTACTTAGAAGTTCTACACATGTATAAGTCTCTACACATATACCTAGCCTTTCTGTATTAGAGGGAGAAACAAATCAAAACAAGTCAACAATGCAAATTCCTAGAGAAACATGAAATGGAAAGGACATATAAAACCACAGTATTAGGTGATCTACAGTAGTTACTATGATGTCTCTTGTTATTTTCAATAAAATTGTCTGTATCATCAAACATAGTATAGTTAAACTTAGCATTGCATTACACTATTAATAAAATCTAAACATTGGAGACATTATAGGACTTCAAAGGCAGTTAACAATCAAACCAGAATGGGTATCCTACTGAATCCTGCCATCCCCAGAGTAGTTGCCCCTATTCTCAGACTCGACACTCAAGCATACTGGATTCAAATAAAATCAGTCAAGATAAAACAGCGATATAACCAATCTTCTCTGTCTTATCTCTGCTATGCTATTTTTCTGTCATTGTTGTTTGTTTACTTTTCTCCTTCATTCCACTGTCTGCCCCTTTCTTTGAGGCCTTTCTGCCATTATTCCTGGAACCCTGGTGATTTTCTTCTCTCTCTCTAGAAGGTCCTTCAGTATTCTTTGCAGGGTTGGATTGGTGGTCACAAACTCCCCCAGTTC
>PVLA01016212.1:0-21624 GCA_004027455.1 Hydrochoerus hydrochaeris
GCTCAGAATCAGCAATCGAAAGCATTTAAGAAGGAGCTTCAGACTCTAGGACACAAAGAACCTGAGAAGTGTGCTGAGGAAAGTTGTGTGGGTGACAGACAGACAGCGCTGGCGAGCCAGAGGGGAGACCAAGGCCGTGCTGGAGACTGAGGTCAAGGGGTGCACTGTGAACTCAAGGTGGGCGAGGAGAAGAGGAAGAGAGTGCTAAATACTGCTAGTCCTGGGGGAAACGCACACACTCAAAACAAAAGGAAAAAATGTAATTCAATTTGAATTTCCATGGAAAAAGATTTCCATAATCATTATGAAAATGTTATAATTATTATGCAATAAAAAGAAGTTGGAGAAAGAGTGATAGAGGTTGAGATCAAGAAGAAAACAGAGGAGCAGAAGGTTGTGTGCCCTTTCACTTTATACTTTTATATTTCAATCTCCTTTTAATTGGTATAATTGTCCATCAGCTAGAATATAAAACATAAATTCTCCTGATAGGAAATTAGGTGACTCGAACTGCTTTCTGTACTTGGGTATGAATGGGGATTCAGAAGTGTTTGGGAAACAGATTTTATTTTCACAGCACTTTTAGGTTCCCAGCAATATTCCACAGGAAGGAGCAGTCCTGTATATGTCCACTGCCTTCACACTAGCATGCATTTTGTCATGGTTTTCCCATACCAAATGACAATATTTGTTATAGTTCATGGGTCTACATTGATATCATTTTCACACCAGGCCTATAATTTGCTTTATGGTTCACTTCTTATAGTGTGAAGTGTTATGGTTGATACATTGCATCAACTTAAGAAATTGAGAAGTTTAAAAGACTCAGCAGGGAACCGGGATCCTTCCTTTATAAATATCCCCATCCTGGTCAAAAGGAGGGCACAGAGATTTTGAGAATGTGACATCCACCCTTATGGTGGGGGAGGGGGGAGGCCTTTGTACAATATAAAGGAGGAAAGGAGGATTGTTTTTGCACCCCCGCTTTTTGTCTGGTTGCTTTCGCTGGCTGATGTCATGAAGTGTTGCCCCTGTGCTGTGCCACCCTGCCTTGGAGCCAGCTGATTATGGACTGAAACCTCCACAAACAGTGAGCTAAATAAACCTATCCTTCCTTCATTTTGGGTATCAGGTATTTTGTCCCAGCAATGAGAAAAAAAGTAACCAAGTTACTTTTTGTAAGTCTATGTGTTTGGACAAGTACATAATTGTTAGCATTCGACCCTGGAGTAACATTCAGAAATTTTTCATTACCCTAAAAATCCTCTGTACTCTGCATAAAATATGCAGGTATAAAAATCTTATTAGGGATGTCAGAGAGCTAATGAGATAGTGAAATATTAGTGACCTAAGAACAGAGGAAAACCCACAGAAATGAGCATCGTATTGTAGATGTCTTAATTGTAACAATGTCCTTCATTTCCAGTAGAAGCATGCATTTATTGTGAAGCAGTTTCATTCTGCTAAGAAAGCAAATTATTTCCAGTCCAGGTAAACACTGGGCATTCTTTAGCTATATCCTTCTACACTGCCCTGGCTTTCTGTGCCTCTAAGTCATCAAGAACTATATTACATTTCACTTTATTCTAATTGGACAAAGTCAGTTACCCTCCTTATTCTGTCTTTGATTTAAAATAACTTAAATCTCTAGTCCTCTGTTTATATTTTTCTAGCTTTTATCTTTAGGTCTAAGCTGTATTTTTTTCAATACTTACTCGTTCTGTGTCTCTCCCCCTAATGTCCTTGCTCTCTTCCATCTCTGCCCATCTCCTGGAGAAAACAAAAACGAGCACTTCCCTGACAATTCTCTTTGTCCCTGCTTGGCAGATTTCCCATCCGCCTTTTGTCTACAGAAGGAAGAAGAATGGTGCAGTCTGAGTAGTGGGTGCTTTTGTTGTGTCTCTTCAGTCACAGTCAATAGGCAGTGTTTATCCGCAGAAGAGCTGGAGGTGCAAAAGAAAAGCTTTAAAGCATCCTTTCATAACCGCGGTGTCACAAGATATTGGCACATTTCAGATTGGTAAAAGGGAAAATGGAACTGTTTTGACAACTGCTGAGAACAGCATCACCTTTAGTCTTTGTTTCCTCCTCACAGCTGCTCTTGCTAAGCCTTAGACAAAAGATGCCGGAAGCTAGGAGAAAGCAAATGAGACAATTGTAGGATTGCAAAATGCTGGAAACATTCTTTATGGCTGCATTACCGGGTCATGTATGTAACGGACTATCAAGGAAATAAAGGATATAATTCACTTTTCTAATGAACATTAGAAAATACTACTGGGAGTGGACTCACTGACTTACCCTTGTTCTGATCTAACCCTCAATGTGAGGTTCGCTCCTCTGTTCCTTTAGATGATTCAGGACAATGACCCTCGGCAAGCAGGAAGGCACATTTTAGGACTCATCTGTGCCTTGCTTCTAGGTTTTCCAGCCACATGCACTGTGAGAAGTCAGTGAGTGTCTGTTAAGCCACCCACTTGACTGTAATTTGTTCTATCAGCCCAAGCTGGCTAAACTGTTTCCCAAGCTGCCATGGATAGTATATGCTTAGACTTTCCTCAATGAGCTTCACAATGAAGAATAAAAGCAATCTGAAATCTGTTCCTTCAGGGGAGAATGAGTCTTTACTTTTACAATGATATAGTCTGGTAATATCAATGCTGGCTATTCCTAGCTTTTCAGAGCTAATATAGTTGAATACTTCAAACATAGGGAATATAAATTCATAATATGAATTTATTTATGAGAATATTTTAAATTCATATAGACCTATATATTCCCTCAGAATAGAAGATGAACTTTTCTTTTGGAAATTTTAATAGTCATTGGAACACCTACCAAAATAATCACTGTTTAATTTCTTCTCTTTTGTAACAAATAAATATGTAATGCAAATAAAAAGATATTAGTCTTCAATAAAGCCAAAGTTTATTATAGCATTTAAGACTCTTTAGTGTAGGACACAACCTAAGTTCTATCGGAAGTCATCTCTGAAATCAGAACAGGTACCAAATTTCAAAATATATTTCTTGCTATTTGAACATGCACAGAAAAATATTTGCCAATATCCAAAAACATGTATTCAAATCAGTTACCAAAGTCTGATTGTATTTGCTCCTGATAGGTATCAGAAAGAGTATGCAATTAATGTGGTTTCTACTGTCTTTGGTTTTCCCTTCATCTTTTATGATTCACTTGGTTCCTTTTCATTTGCAGAGTAGCTTCCTTCCCAGGACCCCCAAGACCATGCGCATCACATGTCGCTGCCAATTAGACTGGGTCCTGCTCAATGCTCATTACTTCTGCTGAGCCCCCCAGCTCACACAGAGCTTCAGAAAGCATTAAACCAAATGTGGGCTTTGCACACACAGAGTGAAATGTGGAATGACACAGCTCCTGAAAGAGTCAGCTGTGATTCAAGAGAGCTGATGTGCAAGGGCACAGTTATCAACTGGCTGAAATTGAACTGGCTAAATCACTTCATTCTTTCCCAGGCAACCAAAACAGCAAGGGGAATATAATTCAGTGTTTCAAACATGTGCATAAGTGGACTCTGTGTGGAATTATAACTTCAGACCAAACATCCGTGGGCATTAGCTAAGTATCCAAGTCTCACCACAATGAGCACTTTTATTGGACAATTATAAATTGTACTGAAAACAGCTCTTTTCATGCAGTACTTATCTTTTTATGTATTTTAAGTAATATTTTGGTTTCTGAATTTATGTGGTTCATCAGGTAGAATTAAGTTGAACTTTTAGAGATTGAATTTTTGAAATATCTTAGACAAGTAGTCACAGTTTATGAAAAGGGAAAGTTAGACTATGGTAAGTCAACATGCATTTGGCTCAGTGTTCTACATGCAATTTTTACTTGGACAGGTATTAGCTCATTGATTTATGATGTGGAATTATTTACTACAAAAGATTAATAGTATATAGATCAATAAAATTGTGTCATGGAAGTATACTATGGAATATTTTCCAACCAGGGAAAAGAAGGACATCCTTCCATTTGCGGAACATGGATGAACTCTAGAGATATTATATTAAATAAAATACATGACACAGAAAGAAAAAAATATTGTGACTCACATGTGGAATCTGAAAAAGTTCCAGATACAGAAGCAGAGTATAAGATTAAAACATTATTTGCCAGGGTTTGGAAGAAGAGAGAAGTTGGGAGTTTTTGTTAAAGGATTCAAACTTTCAGTTAAAAGAATAATAATTTCTGCAGATGTAATGTACAGCATCATGAAAATAGTTAACAATATCGTACCAAACATGTGAATTTGTTAGAAGAGTACATTGTATTTGCCCCTCCACACACGCACACCACGCACACACACAAATGTGTGCATAAAACTGTGCAGAAGATAGATTAGTTGTTTAGTTGGAATTTTCTTACCATTTCATAACATATACACATATCAAAATATTCCATTTTAGATGGTGAATATATTGAAATTTTTTCAATCATAAACTTAAAATGCTGGAAAAACACAGAATATAAAGGAACTATCATCAAAAATGATGAGTAGCTATGTACAGCCAACAAGTTTTAAATCCTGTTTTTGAAGAAAACTCCAGGGTATCTACACTATGGTGAATCTGCTTGTGATTATTCTGTAACTATTTCTGGCATGAGTTTGAATGTTATGTTAGCAAACTAAACATTACCTGTGTAAGCTCATTAAAAAGATATTGCATAGATTTCTACTACAAATAACACAAGGAGAGAAAATACAGAAATTTGGCTACAACTAAAAATAGAATCACTTTTAAAAAATCATTTGCAATAAAACATAACTAAATTCAGACAATGTGTGATAATGTTGTTCCCAGTAATACAGAAGTCATTTAATAAAGAGTTATATAAACTTTTTTCACACATACTTTATTGTTTTAAAAGGATATATACTCTTTTCTTGGAAAGATAAACAGACATCTTTCCCTGATAAGGCAAAGGTTTCCATCAGTATTCGCCCAACTACTTCTTATAGACTGCATGTCAATCACTGGGCTTTGATCTTAACAAAACCTGGGATATAAGAGAATAAAACGACTAGACAATGAAGGAGCTATAGGAAATAGCCGGCACATACCAGCAGGAACAGAGAGAGGGCCAAAACACAGAATTATACAACGCGCTTAGTTCTAAAAAAATTTAATTGCTTTTATTCACAATTCTAAAATCAACTGGGAAGATGGCCAGAGCAGGATGGGGACAGTACCATGTTCAGGCACCATTTATAGACAGCAAACAGAAGGGACGCACAACTTAATTGGTAAAATGCTGCGTGTGGCTTTGTTTAAATAGATTGGTCGTCTGTGATTAACTGGAGCTTAGATGCTGGGACTGACTTGGGTCAGAGCTCTCCTTACCAGAGCGTGTTTACAACCTAAGTTTTCAGTTAGTCTCTGTGACTATTCTGATTGCTGTTTGTTATGTAAATTTTCTAGCACAAAGGCATCCCTAGGTTAAAATTCTTTTTTTAAAAAATTAAGTTTACTGTACAATTTAGATACATGTGATGATCACATTCCTCACAGGGCATTTTCAGCTGTACATGAAGTTTCCCTTTGCCCTGCTTCCCCTCATTTACAAAGTTTGTTTCCATTTTTTCCTTTCATTATCAGTTTTTTATCTCTTCCCTTCCTTCCTTTCTCCCTCACTCCTCCCTAGTTCCCTTTACTTTTGAACAGTTTCTTCATATTTCACAATACCTATTATATACTTTGATCCTTATTTACCATTTCAGTTCCTCACACCAAAGAAACAATGTGATATTTACATGTGTGTCTGATTTATTTCACTTAAGAGCATGGCCTTGAGTTGCATCCTTTTATCTAGAAAAGTTTCAGATTTGTCTTGCTGAGTAGTACTCCACTGTGTAACAAAATCACATATTTTTTCTCCATTCCTCAGTTGAAGGATATTTGGATTGTTTTCAAGATTTAGCTATTATCAAGTGTACTGCAATAAACATGGGTGAAAAAATATCATTGTGGTATAATGTTTTTAATTCTTCCAGGACGGTACCCAGCAGATACATTGCTGAGTAAAATGCAACCTGAGGAAAATCTCCACACTGATTTCCACAGTGGCTGTACCAGTCTACACCATCACCAATGATGGAGAAGTGTTCCTTATTCCCCACAGTTCTGCAAATATTTGGTATTGGTTGATTTGTTGATGTTAGCTACTCTTTCTGGGGTGATATGGAATCTCAGCATTGTTTTAATTTCATCTCTCAAATGATCAGTGACGTTGAACAGGTTTTCATGCATTTATTTGCAATTTTACTTCTTCTGAGAAGTGTCTATTCATTTCAGATGTCTCTTTTTGGATTGAGTCTTGACATTTGGGGAATTTGATTTCTTTTAATTCTTTGTATGTTCCAGATGTTAGTCTTTTGTTTGAAGAACAACTGTTTGGGACTTTTTCCCATACTGCGGGTTGACTTTTCATTCTATTAGTGGTTTCTTCTTGTTGTGCGGAAGAATAGCACTAAATTGCGAATTTTACTCTACACAAAAGCTAACTCAAAAGACATCCAAGAGATAAATACAATATAGAACATTATACAACCACTAGAATAAACATTAGACAATAATTCAAGACATTTGAATATGCAAAGATGCTTTGTATATGAACCCAAAATACAGCCAATAAAAGCAAAATGGGGAAATCGGAGTATATAAAAATGAGATGCTTTTGTACAATAAACAAAAAGCAATAGAGTAAACATACTACTTGCACAATGGAAGAAAATATGTGCAATCTATGCATAAATAGATGGTTAATAGCTAGACTAAACAAGGAAAACAGAACAAATGCTGGCCTGCATTCTGAGAAAGGGCACTATCATACACTGCTGGGAGAAATGTGAATTAGGACCACTACTATGGAAAACCATACAGCAGTTTCTCAAAAAAGCTGCCCAACATTACCGTATGGTCCAGCAGTCTCACTACAGCACATATGAACAAAGGAAATTGAACCTTTAGATAAAAAAAAAAATACTGGCACCCATATTGCAACACTAGTTGCTGTCCCTAAGATATAAAATCAAGAGAGTTTGGCATCAGTGGATGAATGCTTAAGGAAAATGTGTCTGTTTATGAAGTGCAATATTCCTCACAATTAAATGGCAGGAGGTCATCAGCAATTGCAGTGTGGTTAGAAACGTGTAACATCATGACATCATGTCAAATAAGTCAAACAGAAAAAGAAAAATATTACATGTTTTTACTGATTTGTGAAAGTTAGAAAAAGTATTAATATCATAGAAAAAAATCCAGAAGACTAGTGGTCAGTACAGTTCATAAAAGGGAGGATAAAGGAGGAATAGAGTTTGCACAGTAACCAAAATGCAGTTAGTACAGAGAATTACTTCCGGTGCTTGATAGCACAGAAGCAAGACTATAGTTCCCACAGCATAAGCGATACTGAAAAGAAAAGGCTCAATGATCTCAACATAAGGAAATGTTAAGTGTCTGAGTAGACAGAAATCATAATCCACAGAGTTTGAGAAAAGTTGTCATACAAAATCTCATGAAGTATCCATTTTAGAAAAGGTATTCGTGGCCCAGTGATCACAGAAATCTAGGACATCCCCATTAAAGTAAAAACAAACTTGTTATATCTTGCATCCCGTCACACAAATAGAAATATGTAATAGCCTTTGGTTTCCTTTAGAATCCGAGGGGATACACAACACTACGAACAATACTTCTATTCTACAAACATAGGGTTCAACAAAGTCCCTCGAGTAATTGGGGCAGGAAGATGAAAAAGATGTTTTACCAGCCTCAGTGTCCCAAGCCTTGGAGCTTGGAACATGAGAAGCATGGGTCTTATTGTGACAGAGGTGTCAGCAGTAGAAACTGATCCCACAGGGAGTTCATGGCAAGCCTCAGTTGGAAAATCACAGCATTGGATCCTGGGGTTCAGGACCAAGTCTTGATCATCTAAGAAAAGCCATACACACAGAAGAATTGACTGATAGGCACCACATGCCATAAGTTTGAACCATACATTATGAGTGGCAGCTTTGTTGGATTCAAGGAACTATAAATTGAAATTGGCTTGGTACCATCCCACTAAAAAGTAGAAATGACATTAGATTTGCTCAAACTTGAGGTAGACCAGAGGTACCAGTAAGCTACATTAGCAAGTGGTTAAGATGTACAAGAAACAGAGTTAGAGTAGCATTCCTGCTCAAGGTCATGCATGTAGACCTAAGTACATCACATGAAACCTATTGAGGGAAAAGAACAGAGGGTGAGTTCATTTTAACCATGGGATATCTCACTATATAGGTGTAAACCAAAAATAGTAACTGAATTATACAACAAACAGTTATGACTTCACAAGGGAAGGTGAAGAGATATTTCCAATGAATCCAGATTTGAGAATTGCTCATTTTGTAGAAGAATTGGATCAGAAGTAGAATATATTTAGACAGGTGCATGGACTGTGAAGCAGGAGTGTTGAGCAGCTGACAAACAAACATTAGCAAAAGTGGAGATAAGCAAACCCTGGGCAGAAAGCAGATGGATCAAACTATGGGAATAGCATGAAGTGTGAAAAGCTTCCCAATCTACTATCCCCTAGAAAGAACCCACCAGGGAAGAACCCTAAATAATAGCAATTAAAAAGATGAGAAAGAGAGAGAGAGAGAGAGAGAGAGAGAGAGAGAGAAGCTTGCTTGCCCGCTCCTTCTAATGTTCACCGTATGAATGTGCAGAGTGAACTTGCATGACGGCAGATATGGCGGCTGGAGGCTGTGATCAGCTGGTGGCATGAATGACCTCTTAGCAAGAGTGGTCTGGCTACCACTTGCCTGCCCGAGGAAGACCATCTCTGCAACAGACACCAATGGCGAGTTATCTGTAGGACATTAACACTTGTTGAGAGCAGTTAGGCATTTGATGGCAGGTTGGCTGAGTACTCCAAGCCCATTGTATTCGGATAATGCCAAATGTTCTTGTTTGCTCCGGTTGTTTGTTTTCCTAGAAATGGACAAACAAGGTTGGGTTTCTCTTTCCTGCCTCAAGAGTGCAATCAGAAACATTACTTGGAGATTACTGAATGTCTCACTCATAAGCATGGAAATTACGTGTGTGTGTGTGTGTGTGTGTGTGTGGTTTGTTTGTTTTCTTTGCTTTGCTTTTTGAGACAGGGTCTCACTTTTCAGTGCTCTTGAACTCACTGTGTAGCCCAGGATGTCCTAGAATTCACAGCAATCCTTCTGCCTCTGCCTCCCAAGTACTGAAATTACAGGTCTACACCACCACACGTGACTGTGTGGGCAACATATTTGAAATTTATCTACTTGGTTGTGATGAAAATGAAGGATTTTCTGGTCAAATCATATACTCAACCAACCAGAAATAGTTGCATCAATACATCCCAATAGATGCTATTCTTCAGAGAAATAGAGACCTTACACACAAAGTCCTGGAGCAAGATTTTGCAAAAGCTGGATAATGTTCTCCAAATATCAGTATACAAAATAAACTAGAATCACACATCATACACAAGATCATAAATGGAGGAAAATATGAATTTAGGATCCAAAGATTAAAAGCATAATTGGCTTCACTTGTCATTTTTAAAGATCTACTTGAAACAAGTGAACAGAGCAGAGATGAAAAAAGAACAAACATCTTCTTGGAGAACATTGCGTTCTCCATTTTTGAAAGAACAGTCTCTGCAGTATTAGAGGTCCAAATTCCAAAACAGAAAAGCTCCTTACAGGGTAAGCAGCAATGATTCCTAATGTTTAATTCCAAACTATGGTCGTTGCGCAAGTACTTTGAACTTTAGGAAAACATGGACAACAAATAATTTTAAAAAGCTGTGAGGATATCAAGTGCACTTAGGCAAGGATTTGAATGCTACAGTGCTTATCTACACTAGGGTCAAATGTCAGTGACTACCAGTGAAGGTCTAGTAAAGGTTCTTAGAAAAGCAAAATTGTCCTCAGCAGCCGAGACTATTCACTTCTTTAAAACTGGAGAGACTGGAAAGGAAATGTGAGATTCTGTTCCACATTATCTCCTCAGAGGCAGCTCTAGATATCTAGCCGGTTGAGAACTGAAAGACTTTAAGTAGTATTTATTTTAGCATTAATTATTTGCCAACAAGACAAACATGAGTTGCGAGGCAAAAACAATAATGCAGACAGTGTAGAATTATTTCACTAATTGTTTTGGCTTCCATTATTGTAGTTTCCATTCTCATCCAAACAGAATGACCTATGGGCTTTGTGATCTTGAGAGAAACATAATTATCTGCTGCTTTTGCTGCTTCCTGGGTTATTAAGATGAATTGGAACTTGTGTGGACTCAGAGAGCAGTAATTCATGATTTAACACTTTCATTAGATTTAGAGAACTCAGTGGCAATTCTCTAACCTTGGAAACTTTGAGAAAAGAAAAAGAAGTCTAAACAAAGGTTCATCGAAGGAAACCCAACTGTGTTTAATCAGAGTCCTTAAAGCTACCCTCTCTAGAGACTAGTAATGGGTAGGGGTAAAGGAGGTAAAATTGCATCTTCATTTCCATCATGCAAAGTCAATTTTATGTATCTAATTTGCAAATTATGGTATATAAGTACTTTGTTCATTCTTGTAGCTCATACGTAACCATCATGTAGAAGTAAATCCATGAGAATGAAAGATGGTAATCTACACACAAAGTTTTAAAAGTCACTCGTGTAGTCCTTTATTTGTTTTCACTGTGTGTTACCTGCTTCCTGTCCATAAGTGTCTTCTGGCATGTTGCATCCAGAGTGCTTAAAAGCTGTTTCAGTCACAGAACTACTTAATTTCACAATCATGAATAAATGTTGATGAAAATTCTTTAAGGTAAATATGGTTCTACTTAATGCTTACTTTAAAATTTCCTTAGTATAGTTACTGTGTATTGTAGATGATTTCAGTATTTTGGAAATTTGGACTTAGAACAGTTATTAAAGGATATAAGGGAACTCATAATTTTAATATATGACAGGTACTAAGTATAACAGTGTGATTAATTTTGTGACATCAGCATAAACATTAAATTCAAATAGTTTGGTGCAAGATATGTCAGAAAAGGTTCCATGGCTGCCCAACTTTTTGATAGCTACAGAGTATTAAGAGAAATTTTTCTAATTAATCACCCTTATGCTTTGAAATGTGATATTGGCAATCCATAGCAAATTGTGGTTAAAATAATTCAAATTACTGAAGATCCTAGCATGAAATGGTTGTATGGCTTAGAATAAAACTGTCCCTGCAAAGTCTCCAGTGTTTGGAGAGCTGGGTCACAGAGTGTTACTCAGAGCAGCAGATTTCTCTGTGGATGAGACCATAGCTGACTGTACCATCAGGAGGTGGGTGACTGGAGGTGGGACCTGGAAGAGTGTGCCCTTGTTCCCAGCTCCATGTCCTCTCTAAGCTTCCTGGCTGCCATGGTTGAGCATCTTTATCCTCTCCAGGCCACTCTTTTTTCTTCTTTGTAGCCAGTGAACCATGGACTAAAACCATGAGCCAAATTAAAGTCTCATTTTCTAACTTAAGGTTTCATTTTGTATTTTGTTCCAGCAATGTAAAAGCAACCTAGACAGATGACAGTTGGGTAAAAAGAAGCTTTGAAATATTAACTGGTTAGGATGTTCAGACATTAAGAAGACACATGGTGATAACTGAGGGCTTTCAAGACTTTTGCCATAGATGTGCTGCATTTATCAAATTTTCTTTAAGAACATTTCTGAAGTGAAAAACAAAAGATGGATTTAAGTGACTTTCCAAATGAAAGCTCAAGTAAAATTTCAGGAAAATTTAGGGCACATTAAAATATCCTGAGGAATCGGGGCACACAAACTTGAGGACTGAAAACCTCCTGCTAGACTAGAGAGATCACATCACTAAATGTGCAGTCTCAACACATCATATGCCAAGGTAAGTGGACTCTATGTTGAAATGGGATTTTGAAACCTGGAGTGCAGACATGTGGACACACGAGATGAAGGTGAGACCTAAACATATCAACTTCTGTTGAAATTTCCTGACCACTGTAAACAAGGCCTCTCTTTCTAAGATAAATGTTTTTCTCACACGAAGACAAACAATCCTGCATTAATGACATTCTTTTGGAAAGATGCTTCAAAAGTGGATTCTACTCTGGTCCAACTCACCCTTGAGATTTAGAGGCCAGTATCATTCAGAAGGAGGACTGTGGGCCTTCTATTTCAGAAGATAAATTATAGTTGTAGGATATTTCCCAACTACTCTAGCAAGCTTCTCAGAAATAAGCATGAAAATAGGTTCTAGGAGAAGTCAACCACTGAATATAAAAGGCAAGATTGGATCAGTGCAAATCTAATGATGTGGATTTAATCCCCCAGGTACAAGGGATATGCTGTTTGTGAGAGTGATGTCAAAGACTGCATGACTGGCTGCAGAGTGTGGGTGGTTAGACAAAAGCACAGTGTATGGCTGTTGTAGATCATGTGTGGTCAGAAGCATGCCCATCTGAAGCTTGACCTAGGACCTGTAGCTATGCAGAATTTTAATCTTCATGTGATAGGTACTGAACTGGACTTTGCATTAAAACTCAATACACAGTATATTTTTGTGCTTTCTTTTAGGTTTTTTTTTTTTTTTTTGCTTGTGTCATGGTTTCTGTCAGTGGCCCCCAAGCCTCATGTCTTTGCATTATGCATTTGTGATTAGTTCATTGTCTAGCCCTTGGATTGGAGATGTGAGCGCTACACTGGCCTAGGGGTGGAGCCAGGATGTGATGTAATGGCAGGAAGAAGGTGTGTCTCTCTCTCTGTAGCTGGTTTTGGCTTGCTGTTTGCAGCCTCCATGAACTGTGGCCCTGCCATGCCATGCTGCCTAGGAACCAACTGCATATGGACTGAAACCTCAAAAACTATAAGAAATAAACCATTCCTTTCCCAACTTTGGGCATCAGGTATTTTGTCTCAACAACAAGTAAAAAGTAACTAAGACAGAATTTGGTACCAAGAATGGGGTTGTTGCTATAACTCCAGTAAAGCTGTGGATTGTAAAGATAGGGCCCAGACTTCGACTGTTGAGAAGGAACAGAGAGAATTTTGTACAGAGGAGTGGGGTCATTGCTGTGACTATACCTGACCATGTTTTTCAAGAGGCTTTGGAAATGGCTTGTGGGCAGTTTGGAAAGGTTCGGTTGGACTTGTCACCTGGATGCATAGAGCTGGAGCAGCTTAGGCTGTTCTGTAGAGGAGATTCTGGTCAGAGCTCAGGAAACCAGAAGGCTGATAGAAAGCCTGATGCTAAAGATCAGGGTTGGGAGGTTTCTGCTGGGAAGAAGGATTGCATTGGTTGTTGGACTCCCCACAGTGTGTGTTATGGCTTGGCAGAAAGTTTGTTTGCATTTTGCTCATGCCCGGAGACTTTGCCTGAGACTGAGATTAAGAGCCATGGATTGAATAATCCCTCAAAGGAAATGTCAAGGCAGTGGAATGTTGAGGCTGTGGTTTGACTATTGTTGGGGGCTTTTAGCCAGCTTTATGTTGCAAATCAAGAGCAAAGAGCCCAGCAGGATACTTTAAAATGCTGTGAGTTTGGCCAGAAGGAAAATTCCAGTAAATCTGTGGATTGTAAAGATAGGGCCCAGACTTTGACTGCTGAGAAGGAACAGGGAGGTAAGAAAGATGGCCATGGGGCATCCCAGGAAGCAGCCAGTCTCCACCTTTGCAGCCTCAAAACTGCAAAAGTGAAAGAATTTGCTCAGAGGAGAAAGTTGCAGAGCACCATGCTCCAGAATGGCAAGGGAGGCCACATGAGGTTCCAGAATGGCAGCAACATAGAGAAGCTTTTCCTCACAATCAGGTTCAAAGAGCCCGGCAATCCAGGCAATGGGCTCCTACAGCCAAGAGAGAGAAAAGCCTGGCTACTGCTCCAACTGGCAGCAAACCTTGGTGGTGTTTTACCCCAAAAGGCTGCAGCCCACAATAAAATGAAAATTGTAAAAAGGCAAAAAGAATAAAAAGGCCAAGACATCTTGGAGAGAAAAAGAAGAAAGTGCTTTATTATTTAGGCTGGTATCCAGGCACAGAGTGAGGGTGGAATTTACACTGCTGTGTAACTGGGCTAAGATTTGGGGGTGGTTTATAAAGGGGAAAAACCACAAAGATGTGGGGGGCTCACACCTGTGTATTCCTGAGGAAATGGGACATCCTGTTTTCTCCTTTTTTTAAAGGTCAAAGGGCGTGATGCATACAGAACAGAAGGTGTTAAGAGTTAGATTACAACATTCCCCACTGATTTTTGTCAGTGAGCCAAATCATTGGCTCATAGCTGAATCTACAGGTACTAGCTCATAACCCTGGGTAGCTAAGATCATCAGTTTGACAGCCTGTATTCGGCCTTTTACATAAGATACCAGTTTATTTATGATACAGGGACTGATAGTTACACCAACTAAAAGCACTATTAGGGGTCCCATGGCTGCTGATATGAGGGTGGACAACCAAGGGGGGAATGAGAACCAACGTTCAAACCAATTTTGTTCTACCAGTTGAGCTTTTCCCTTTCCTGTAGGTGTTTCTTAAGGGCAGCCACATTCTGTCTAATAACTCCAGAGTGGTTTGTATATAAGCAACAGGTTTCTCCTAAGGCCAAACAGAGATCTCCCTCTTTTAGAAAAAGAAGGTCCAAGCCTTGGCAGTTTTGTAAAACCATTTCAGCTAAGGAGCTTAGAGAATCTTTTAATTTAGATATAGAGTTGCCAAGGCTAGCTAGGTCTTGGTTAGTGAGTGTAGTGAGGTGTCTATGGTTTTGGTCTCCTTCTATGAAACTAG
The DNA here is from genome assembly GCA_004027455.1 of Hydrochoerus hydrochaeris. Taxonomy (NCBI): domain Eukaryota; kingdom Metazoa; phylum Chordata; class Mammalia; order Rodentia; family Hydrochaeridae; genus Hydrochoerus; species Hydrochoerus hydrochaeris. The sequence goes on from PVLA01016212.1 coordinate 14,844, forward strand.
ATATACTTAATCCTATTGATCTAGCCATCTCAATTTTAAGTAACACATTTCTAAGCATAACAGAAGAATTTCTTCTTGGGCGAGTATGAACAATACTGAGAGTATAATCTCATTTTAATGGAAACATTTTGCAGTAAAGGTTTACCAGTCTTATGAATAAATCTATCAAAACTTATCTAATACTGTCAAATTCTGAACAGATTTGTTTCTTTTTAAACCTGTTACTGGCAGGTACTATAAACCAAGGCAATTAAAATTTACATTTCTTTAATCTTTTTATAACTTACTACACACCTTTAAGTTGAGCTTTTTCTATCTTCTTTTACATTCTGGCACAGACAGACATTTTACTTGAAGACAAAACCGCTTTCTATGTCACTCTTTTTTTACTTATTACCAGTCAATTTCCTTCCTCTTGCTTTTCAGACAACATTAAAACTCTTAATAAAATCCTTGATTTTCTTTCATGAATCATTCCATGTGTTTTTACTACCTTAAAATGTTATACTTCACTGTAAATTTGAAATACTTCAAACATATTTTATGTAAATTTTAGGTGACAATATAAAAATTTTTAAATTTTGCATGCACGGCTTAACAAAGAATGCTGGTAGAATTTCAGTATTTGGAAAATTCTGAATTTTAGCATATACTGTAAATATCACAGCTGATTGTACTGAAAAGTCATGATGAATCTATAATCAGAAAAACTCATTAATTTTATACATATTTTATCTGATTAAATATATAAGGCTTGTATGTTCTAAATAATCTAAGAACATATCTTTTTAAAAGGCCACAATTTAACTGTAATCTGAATACGTTTAGCTGCCATTAAAAATAAAATAAAATTTTAAAAGAAAGGAAAAACAACCCCAGATCTTAGGAAGTAAGACTGAATTCGATGGCCCTTGAAGAGGTCTCAGGTGCTGGGTGCTGCTGTCTGAATAAGCAGTGAGTTGAAGTCAAGATGGGGTGAATTGCCTGGAGGGACTTAATAAGGTCCTGGTTAGCAGGATCAGCAAGCTTTTTCTCGGATATCTTAGGGATGAGGGGTGGAGGTCTCCCATATAGTGTCTGAAAAGGGGAAATTCCAGCAACATAGGGAGTACAACTCACGTTCAAGAGGGCAAAAGAAAGGAGACTCACCCAGTTTTTGCCAGTTTCTAAGGTCATTTTAGTTATCACCATTTTTAAAGTCCTATTCATCCTTTTTACTTGTCTTGAGCTTTGAGGCCAGTACATGCAATGAAATTTCCAATCAATATGTAAAGGCTGAGTTAATTTTTGGGTCACTTGGGCTATGAAAGCCAGGCTATTATCAGACCCCACAGATAAAGGCAAGCCGAATCGAGGTATAATCTCATATAAGAGTTTTTTTACTACTATGAGAGCTGACTCTGATGTGGTAGGGTATGCTTCTACCCAGCCAGGGAAAGTGACTACCATTACCAACAAATATTTATGTCCTTGTAGCCCTGGCTTTCCCATTTCAGTAAAGTCTCTTTCCCAATGTTCTCCTGGCATGGTTCCTCAAAAATGCTTTGTCTCAATCGGCAGCTGTCATTTTGGATTTACCAGCTGGCATTGTGGGCATCTAAGGCTTGCAGCTTGGGTAAGCCTTGACAATTGAGGAATAAAATATCGTTCCCAGAAGAGATCAGCCAGTTGTGATCCTCCCAAATGAGCTGACCTGAGCCTGCTGAATAAGTTCCCTCCTGAGTGCCTCTGGCAATAGGACTTGCTTGTCGGGCAGCTGATACCAGCCTCCAGGGACATTAGGCTTGGCTTGGAGCTGGGTTGCTAGATGGAGGTCCTTTTGAGTATACACAGGTTCCGACAAAGTGGGAGGAATCAATAATAATGTTGGGGCCATCTCAGTCCCCACTGATTTTGTAGCTGCCTTTAGGGCTGTGGCATCTGCCAAGTTGTTTCCCCTCATACCAGGATCATGGGCCCTACAATGTATAATTGCAACCCTTTCTGACATCCAGATGGTGGCCAGTAGATCAAGTATCTGGGGGACATTTTTGATCTTTTGTCCCCCAGAGGTCAATAGGCCCCGTTCTTGATAAATGGTCCCATGGACATGGGCTGTTGCAAATGCATATCTGCTGTCAGTATAGATATTGAATCGTTTCCCTCCTGCCAGTTTGGGAACCTCAGTGAGAGCAATAAGCTCAGCCTTTTGAGCAGATGTACCTGGCTCCAGGGCTTGCACCCACAAAACTTGGGATTCATTAGTAACCGCTGTGCCAGCGACTCTCTTACCTTGATGGATATAGTTACTCCCATCAGAGAAGTATGAGGGGACCTCAGGCAAGGGCTCATCAGTCAAATCTGGTCGGGGACCTTGGAGGTGAACAATCACCTCAGAACAGTCATGGAGATATGCGGAAGAATCACCATCAGGCAGCAACGTGGCAGGATTCAATGCTGCAGTTGTCTTGTAACCAATGGAGGCAGGGTCTAGAAGTAGGGCCTGATAATGCATAATCCTGGCATTGGACAGCCATCGGCTCAGCGGGGCCTTGATTAGAGTTTCCAGGGAGTGTGAGGGAACAACAATAAGCTTCTGTTCAAAAGTCAACTTTTGGGCTTCCTTTACCAATAAGTCCACTGCAGCTACTATTCGCAGACAGGGAGGCCACCCAGCAACCACATTATCAAGTCTCTTGGAGAGATAGGCCACTGGACTTTGCCAAGGTCCCAGGTTTTGAGTTAATACTCCTTTAGCTATGTACCTATTTTCATCAACATAGAGAGAGAAGGACTTGTGTAAGTCAGGCAAACCCAGTGCAGGTGGTTCAGTGAGGGCCCGCTTGAGCTGATTGAAGGCCTGATCTTGAGTCTTAGTCCATTTAGGGGGTCTTGTGTAATCCCCTTTAAAGCATCATAGAGAGGTTGTGCCACCTCTGTAAAATTAATGATCCAAAGCCTGCAATACCCAAAAGCTCCCAAAAATTCTCGCACCTGTTTTTTTTGTCTTGGGAACAGGTATCTGTAAGATAGCCTGTATTCTTTGAGAGGACAGAGTCCTTTTCCCTTCATGAATTTGGTACCCCAGATAGGTCACACATTGCCCACAGAGCTGGACCTTTTTAGCAGAGACTTTATATCCTAGCTTACTTCGAGTCCACAAAAGGGCCTCAGTGGCACTTATACAGTTCTCATGAGAATCAGTGGCTATCAGGAGGTCATCAACATACTGCAACAGCATTACATTAGGGTACTCCTCTCTATAGTTCATGAGATCTCTGGCCAGGGCCTCATTGAATAGAGTGGGTGCATTTTTAAATCCCTGAGGTAGGCATGTCCAAGTTAGTTGCTCAGACACTCCTGACACAGGATCAGTCCATTCAAAGGCAAAAATGGGTTGGCTTACCGGAGCGATGGGCAGGGTGAAGAGAGCGTCCTTCAGGTCCAGTACCAAGTACCAAGTTCAATCTGGGCTCAGCAGGCTTAGTAACATATAAGGGTTGGGCACAGTAGGGTGGAGAGTCACGACTTGCTTGTTTACCTCTTGGAGATCCTGCACTGGTCAGTAATCTTGGGTTCCAGGCTTTTGGACAGGCAATAAAGGAGTGTTCCAGGAAGAGACACAAGGTTTTAAGATACTATATTCTTTTAGCCTTGCTATATGCTTAGCAATGCCTTGGCTTGCCTGCAGACTTATAGGATATTGCTTGAGCCGGATCGGGATTGCCTGTGGGGAGCTCTATGACCAAGGGAATCTGATGTATCACTAGGCCTGGGGGATTATCTTCCGCCCAGACATTAGGGATCTCCTGTTTCCAGCGCTGCAGGAGTGTGTCATCACCTAACATGTTAGGTTCTTCAAACAAGAGGTGCCCTTCTCCCTCAGGATAGAGAGCATACACCTTTGTGCTATGGATTTCATCAGGTGCTTCAGAGCCTAGTGTCACGGTTGGAGCCGCTGCTTCAAACCTGAATTGGACCTTTAGTTTGTGTAAAAGGCCCCACTCTAAAAGGGGATCCGGACACTCCGGCACCCAGAAAAACTTATGAGAGATAGTCTTCTGTCCAGGTCTGACAAGCCAGGCTTGCAGTTTCGGATAGACCTTTTCAGTACCAGTGGCTGTTAATACATTCAGTTTCTTTTTTGTCAGAGTCCCTAATGGCTGTGTCAAAACAGAATGAGCCTCTCCTGAGTCTACCCGAAAATCAACGGGTTGGCCCCCCACCCTCTCAATCTTGGGATAATAGCATCTTTGCATCTTTTTCTCTTTTCACTTTTAGTCTGGGGCAATTTCTATGCCAATGTCCCGTTTCTCTGCAATAAGCACATTGGTCCTTATCTAGTGGCGGGCGCTCCTTGCCTCTTTTGTCATCCTTGTCTTTGCTATCTGGAGGCGTAACTCTTGTACTTAAGATTTCCAGCACCTTGGTTACATTTTTACCATTGATCTCCTGCCAGCTCTCCCGATTATCAAATACTTTATGAGCAATTTCTACAAGCTGACTAAGGGGCACCCCTTCAAATCCCTCCAGCTTTTGCAACTTTTTTTTAACATCTGGGGCCGATTGAGTAACAAAGGCGATATTAATGGCCCTTGCATTCTCAGGCGCGACCTGGTCAATGGGTGTATAAATACAATAGGCCTCCAATAACCACTCAAGATAACCCAATGGAGATTCATTAGCCAATTGTCTTACCTCTGAAACCTTGGACAAGTTTGTGGGTCTCTTGGCAGCACCTCTGAGGGCTTTAAGGAACAACTGGTGATACTGGGCTAGAGACTCCCTACCTTCCGTGGTGTTGGGGTTCCAGTCAGATCAAGACAAAGGGAAATTCTGGTTCAGGCGATCTGGGTCCAAGGACGAATTTCCATCTGGATCCAGCACTGCCCTTCATCCCAATGCCCGAATGCCCTCTCTCTCCTCAGCGGTGAATAACACCTGCAATAGCTGCTGACAATCATCCCAGGTGGGATAATGGGTGGAGAAAATGGATTCTACCAATGGGCAAAATGCCCCCAAACCTGGAGGGTGTCCCACTCTTGTGTAGAAAGAGCACTTAGGCTCCTCTACCAAATGCAAATGCGCACCAAAATACAAATGAACCAAGGAAAAGCATACATAAAAAAGATACTTACAGAGTACCAACCCAATGAAATGACTTGAGAAAAGAAAAAGGGGGGCCCTTTTGGGGGTCCTTGGGGTTAATCCCGGAGAGCCCCCAAATGTTGTACCCCAAAAGGCTGGACCCCAAAATAAAATGAAAATTGTAAAAAGGCAAAAAGAATAAAAAGGCCAAGATGTCTTGGAAGGAAAAAGAAGAGAGAGCTTTATTATTTAGGCTGGTATCCAGCGACACAGAGTGAGGGTGGAATTTACACCATTATGTGACTGGGTTAAGATTTGGGGGTGGTTTATAAAGAGGAAACCCGCAAAGATGTGGGGGGCCCACACTTGTGCATTCCTGAGGGAATGGGACATCCTGTTTTCTCCTTTTTCTAAAGGTCAAAGGGTGTGGCACATACAGAACAGAATGGCGGTGCTAAAAGTTAGGTTACAACAGGCAATATCCATATGGTGCTGATTCTAGGTGCAAGGAAAATGCACAAATTCTGAGGGTAAGATGGCTTCCACCCCAATTACAAAGGGCCTGGGAGGCCAAGCAGTGTGCCCCTGAGAGGGTAATATGTAAAGATGTAAGGGTGAAGCCAAAGGTGCAGTGGAGACCCCAGAAGCTTGAAAAAGCCAGAAATGTGGATCATCCAAGGAAAGCTGCAAAAACCGAGCAGAGAGGGTTTAAGAGAGAAGCTGCAGGAGCTGAAATCCCTTGAAGTGCAGTGGGGGTGGAATCACCCAAGCCTTTTGGAGCTTGCAACCAGATTGCTTCAAATGCTAAGCATGGAACTATAGGACTTGATGTTGGCCTTGCTGGATATTGGGACTTGTTTTGTTTCCAGTGCTTTATATTCTCCCGTTTGCAACTTTTGGAATGGTAGTGTTTATCTTGTGCCTTTGCATTTCAGAAATGTTTAACCTTGTTTCTGCCGGAGTCCAGCTGCGGCAGGGCTAGGGTTTCCCAAAGGTGGTCAGGGAGTCGGCGATTGAGAGACAGAAAACACTGCACCCCAGTTTGTGAGTGAATCTGAATCCACTTTTATTTTTTAGAAGCTGGAATATATATTTGCCAGCCCTGGCAGCAACCCCCAGCCCCAAGCAGGAAACACCCCAGGCCCAGGGCCAGGCAGGGACAATCCCAAACAATAGGTGTTAATTGACCTCAACTCCAAGCAGGAAGCGCCCCAGGTTCAGGACAATAGCTATCAATTAACATTTTAATCTTGACATTTAGTCAGCCCGGGGAAATGCAAGCCAACGCACCCGGACACCCGCAGGAGGACCGGACGCCCGCAGGAGGAAGAGATGTGTGAGATTATTAGGCCGCTCCCTACATTGCTTTCTTTATCATTTATGGGAGCGGCTGTCCCTGTGAGGACAGCACCTGTCTTAGGTCAAGGACTCTTCACATGAACCCAGCCAGGCCTTACCCGTCATGGGCCTGCAGGACAGCAATTGGCCCTGTGCCTGTCTTAGGCAGCCGGTGGCGTAACATATGTGTCCTAGTTGCCCGTCTCTGGCTGCCTGTCCAGTGTCTCAGGGCAGTTGTCTCACAGGAATTTTGTAAATCCTCCTCCATGAGCTCTTTCATTTAAAGCTTTTGTATAAACTCTCTCATACTACTCACAGAAGGCAAAACCCCACAACCAGTCCTCACAAAGGGGTTATCTAGAGGGCCTCCAGCAAC
>PVLA01016213.1:0-21616 GCA_004027455.1 Hydrochoerus hydrochaeris
CACATTCCGTTCAGGTATTTGCCCCTAATTCTCTCATACGATCGAATTTGATATGTCTTCTTCAGTCTTAGTTCCCTTTCTCTTGCTGAGATAAAATACTCAACAGTGAAAGCTAAAGGAGGAAAGGTTTATTTCAGGCCACAGCTCATAGATGTTTCACTCCATAGTCAGCTGGTTCCAAAGCAGGCTGAAGTGGCAGAGGGGTATCAGAGTGGAGAAAAACTCATGACAGTATAGAGAAGGTAGCTACAAGCACTAGAATGCCTGTCCTCCTTCTTTTCCTGTTGTATTCTATCCAGGTTCTAAGTCTATTAATAGATTGTCTTACTTATACTAGAGTGAAGCTAGTATCATTTATCACCTGGATAGCACCATCACATTTAATACACTTTTATACACCCTAACACAGCCATCCTCTATATTCCTCATCGGTGGCTGCCTGAAGCTTGAATTGGGAAGGTGGGCATCTAGGTATAGAATGAATGTAATAATAAATGAACTCACTGTTGATACAGATCCAATCATCAATCAAGATCCAACCGCTTTTGTAGATGTGATCTATGGATCAGAGTCAACCAGAGACATACTCCAGAAAGACACACAGACTTTGAGTAAGTAAGGGCCTTGCTTCATGGGAGGTCAGGGCAGGCACTGCTGTGTCTTATTTCCTGCATGCCTCAGTGAAACCCTGCTTTCCTCCAGGGTTCAGTATTTCCACCATTAAGAAGTAGCTACACCCTTGGTTCAGATACTTTTCCCTAATTCTCTGGTACTATGGGGTCTGATATGGCCACTTCAGTCTTAGTTCCCTTTCTCTTGCTGAGATAAAATACTCAATTTTGAAAGTTAAAGGAGGAAAAATTCATTTCAGGACACAGCCTATAGAGGTTTCAATTCATAGTCAGTTGCTTCCAAAGCAGGCTGAAGTGGCAGAGGGGCATCACAGAGGAGAACCAGCTCATGGCAGCAGAGAGGATGCAGCCACAAGCAGTAGAAAGCATGCCCTACTGCTTTTTCTTTTTGTATTCTATCCAGGTTCTATGTCTATTGATAGATTGTGTTTCTTACACTAGGGCAAAGCTAGTATCTTTTATCAACTTGTTACCACCATCACATCTTAAAACACTTTCACATACTCTAACACAGCCACCCTCTAAATTCCTCATGTGTGAAACTTGAAGTGGAGAGAGGAGCATCTAGATATAGTACCTACTAAAAAATGAACTCACTGTCGATATAGATCCAATCGTGAATCAAGATCCAACTGCTTTCATAGATGTGATTGATGGATCAGAGTCCACCAGGGACATATTTCCAAAGGACACACAGACTTTGCGCAAGTAAGGGCCTTGCTCAGGGGAGGCCTGAGCAGGCACTGTTGTCTCTAATTTCCTGCATGCCTCAGTGAAACCCTGCTGTTCTCCAGTGTTTGGGGTTTCCACCATTAATGGCTAGCTACCACTATGTTTCAGATATTTTTTTCTGTAATACTCTGGCATATTGGAGACCAGCAGATCCCGCTGTATCTTAGTTCCTTGTCTTTCTGAGAGAAAATACTCAATGCTGAAACTGAAAAGACCTAATGTTTATTTCAGGTCACAGGCTATAGAGGTTTTAATCTATAGTTAGCTAATTCCAAAACAGGCTGAAGTGCCAGAGGGGTATCACAGAGAAAAAGCAGCTCATGACATTACAGAGGAGGCAGCCTCACAATGTAGGAAGCCTGCCTTCCTTTTTTTTCCTTTTGCATTCTATCCAGGTTCTATTAATAGACTTTGTCAATTACAGTAGTGTGAGGCTAATATAATTAATCACCTTGATTCCACTATGGCATCTTAATACACTTTCACTCACCGTAACATAGCCACCTTCTGAATTCTCCACTTTTGACTTCCTTGTGCTTGAACTGGGCAGGGGGTGTCTAGATTTAGGATGTAATAATAAATGTACTCACATTGATTTATATGCAGTTGGTCACGTAAATCCAATTGCTGGCCTTGACCTGATCAATGGATAAGAGTTCACCAGAGACATATTCCAGATTTTCAGTAAGTAAAGCCTTGCTTCAGTGGAAGTGTGGGCAGGCACTGCTGTCTCCCCTTTCCTGCATGCCTTAGTAAACTCTGCTTTCGTCCAATGTGCTGCTTTTTCACGGGGAATAGCCAAAACTATGTTTTATAACTTTTTCTTTTTTGTTTTAGATTTTCTTATTTAGTGAAAAAAAAAACAAAACAGAAAAAGGGTAAAAATTATACAAAATTAAAAAAAAACCCAGTAAGAAATCACTAGTTGGTAAATTACATTTTTTGATAAATTACATATTGTTGTCTTAGAAATAGTTGCTCAAGTAGCAAAATCAAAGCATAAAAAGTGGACAAACAATGATAGTACAAACCATTCTGTTTGATGAACTCACAAAAACTTAGTAATATGGCTATCTATTTTGAACACTTAAACATACATACAGTTATATCCTTTAGAGAGCTTTCTTTCCCTTTTATTATTACAATATCTATTATGCACTTTGGATCTTATTAATTGCAGTTTTTATTATCATTTTTATACTAGAAAGACAATACAATATTTACAAATGTGAGTGTGATTTATTTCACTTATGAGGATAATCTCATTTTGCCTCCATTTACTTATAAAAGCCTCAAATAACAACCAAATTCAGTGGTGTAGCTGGATGCAAACTCAACACTTAATAGCCTTCCTGTATATGAATAACAAACTCACTAAGTGAGAAATTAGGGAAACAATGTCTTTCACAGTAGCACTCCCCACAAAATGAAATATCTAGTAACCAATCTAATGAAGGAAGTAAAAGACCTTTACATTGAAAATGGCAGTACTCTGAAAAAGAAGATATCAGAAAATGGAAAGATATCCCTTGCTCCTGGGTAGGAGGAATCAATGTAATGCAAATGCCATACCTCCAAAATTGTAATAAAGATTAAATGCAACCCTGATCAAAGTTCCAACAGCATATCTCACAGAATTAGAGCAAACAATCCTAAAATTCATTTGGAACTAGAAGAGCCCTAGAATAACCAAGGCAATTCCAGGCAACAAGGGCAAGGCAGGGGACATCACAATTCCTGACTTGAAATTATACTGAAAAGCTACTGTGATTAAAAACAGCATGGTACTGCCAAAAACCAAACAAATAACAGCACCACCACCAACAAAAAAGACCTGGGAATCAATGAAACAGAAGATATGAAAACAACTCCAGAGATACTTAGCCAGATTATGTTTGACAAAGATACCAAAACCTTCATTGAAAGAATACCTCTTTAAAGAAAAATCTTGCTTTTCACATTCCAAAGATTAAAACTAGAAACATATCTTTCACCATACACTAAACTAAAATAAGAATGGATCAAAGATTTGAATATTAAAAGGAAACACTAAATCTTCTGGGAGAGAGGATAAGTAGAACTCTTTTTTTTTTTATTTAAAGAAAAAAATGATACAGAAAGAGGGTAGAAATAATACATAATTTCAAACAAAACAAAACCAAACCAGTAAGAAATCACTAGTTGATAATTACATATTTTCCTCCTAGAAGTAGTTGTTCAAGTTACAAAAGTAAAGCATACAAAGTGGACATTCAAACAGTGAGACTGCAATCAGTTCCATTCATTTATTCAACAAAAACTTAGTTATATGGCCATCAGTCCTACACACCCAAACATACATGCAGTTATATCCTTTAGAATACTTTCTTTTCCTCTCTTTTTTTTTACAATAACTGTAATCAATTCTTATAAACTGTTTAGAAGTTCTACACATGTATAAGTCTCTACATGTATACCTAGCCTTTCTGTATTAGAGGGAAAAAGAAATCAAAACAAATCAACAATACAAATTCCTTGAGAAACACGAAATGAAAAGGACATATAAAACCACAATACTAGGTGATTTACAGTAGCTAGTATGATGTCTCTTGTTTTCAGTAAAATTGTCTATATCATCAGGCATAGTATAATTAAACATAGCAGTACAAAGCACTATTAATAAAAACCAAACATTGGAGACATTATAGTACTTGAAAGGCAGTTAATAATCAAACCGGAATGGGTATCCTATTGAATCTCATCATCTTCAGATATTTGCCTCTACTCTCAGACTTCATAACATCAAGCATATCAGATTCAAATAAAATCAGTCAAGAAAAAACAGTGATATAGCTAATCTTCTCTGCCTCATCTCTGCTATGCTATTTTTCTGTCATTGTTGTTGTTTACTTTTCTCCTCCATTCCACTGTCTGCCCCTTTCACTGAGGTCTTTCTGCCATTATTCATGAAATCCTGGTGATTTTCTTCTCTCTCTCTAGAATGACCTTCATTATTCTTTGCAGGATTGGATTAATGGTCATGAACTCCTCCAGCTCCTCTTTGTCATGGAAGTATCTTGTGTCTCCATTAATTTTGAGAAACAGTTTTGCAGGGTACATCAATCTGTTGCAAGTTATTTTCTTTCAGGGCTTGGAACATTTTGCTCCAAGCTCTCATTGATTTGATAGTTTGCATCGAGAAGTCCGCTGTGATTTTGATGAGTTTTCCTTTATAGGCAATCTGTTTCTTTTTTCCAACTGCTTTTAATATTCTGTTCTTGTGATGGATTTATGGGATTCTGATTATTATATGTCTGGGTGTAGATCTGTTTTGGTTGTAGCCGGCTGGAGTTCTGTATACCTTATATATCAGAACATCGCTTCTGTTTCCTATGCTTGGGAAGTTTTCCTTAATCATTTCTGTGAATAGTCTTTATTTCATTTGTATTTGTCCCTGCTTCTTCATTCACATTTTTTATTCTTAACTTATAAATCCTCTTGTCATCTTCTAGCCTTTGTATTGTTACTACTTGGTTCCTTGCTATTTTTAAGAGATTCTTCCTTTCACAATCATACGTTGCAAATCTACAAGTTTTGAAAGTCTGTCTTTAGTTTGTTAAGAATTTTTGCCAGATTTCAATGGATTTTTTAATTACCTCATACTCTCTTTGGATCTGTTTCATATATTCTAGATTTTGTTTATATCTTTCATCAAAGGCTTCTCTCCTTTCTCTGGGTTCCTCCATTCCTCCATTTGTGTCTTCTTGAGGAATGCCCAGCATTTCTTTTATTAATCTTCTTATATCTTGCTTCACCTGAGTTAGAATTTCAGATTTAAATTCGTCAATGAGGTCATGGAAGTATTTTATTTCTGACGAGGCCGTGTCTGATATTGCATGTTTGCTGCCCTTGATCTCCTCTGCATTCACCTCTCCTGGACTTATACTCCCTGGGTCAGTGGTTGTAGGCTTTTTGCTGTTTCTTTGTCTTGTCATGTTTCTGGTTTCTTTCAGACAGGCAAATGGCAGAGGTCTCAGGACCCTTTCGTATTGCTTACAGTTTTTCTGAAGTGTACTGGCTAGGGGACCACTGTTCTCTCCAACCTGTTGTTGATCTGTGAGGTGCACACAGGGGCAATGTGGGTTGGCTCCTCCCCTCTAGGCCAGTGAATGTCTTCAGCATGTCAGTGTGTGTTCTATGGATGTCACAGGTTCAGGACAGCCTTGTCCCTGGCTATTGGGTCCTGACCAGGGGCATGGCCCAGCCCAAGCAGATCCCACCATTCTACTTTGGGCCAGGAGCCACTGATGCTGCCTCAGTTGTTGAAGCAAGCCTGTCCTGCCCAAATCCAATATGTCATCTAGCTGTTTATCCCACTCTGGGGAATGTAGTTCCTAGCACTCACCAACATCTGTGCAGCTTGGTTTGCTGTTTCTACTCCCTGTTGCAGTGCCTCCTTCCACCAAGGGTCCTGAGTTCACCAACCCCTGCTCTCGGTGAGGATGCAACCTCAGCTCAATCATGAGTCTAAGACATGCCCAGTTCAGTGACCAGAGTGTGCCCAGCTCCAGCCTTCTATCCATGCTTCTTCTTATTTTATTTTAATTTTTATTTTTTCTCAGTTTCTTCCTGGGTTGTGAGAATTCCTCTCCTTTCATCTGGTCTTCTCCATGGTGTTAAATTCTAGCATCTGAGTTGCTTTCCTTGGGGACATTCTCTATCATGCTACCTATCAATTGGCCATCTTTAGCATATCTGTTTCATAACTTTTTTCCCAGAATTCTCTACTGCCTTGGTGTTGGACATATCCACATTCAATTCTATGGAAGAAGCCAATGAGGCTGCAGTTGAAAATCCTTTCAATCACTGAACAGTTTTCCCCTTTTTGTTTGGTCTTGATTATATGTCATTGCTTAGCAAGGTCCTGTAGGAGCAAGTATTATTAGGAAATAATGTTGCTACTCTGTTCTTTGGGATAGGGCAAAAGAAGTTTGAATAATGAGGGAAACATAAGCATTTCTCAGAGTATTACTGACAGTTGGAATTTGTTAACTCTACAGTGCTGATCCCTGATATATGTGTAGTCTTCCCAGGAGTCATTCTCTGGGGGCTGTATGGGAGGGAAGAGCTCTTTTTGCCTTGATGGGGTTATTGGATGTGGTGAAGAGCACAGGGCTAGTCACCTCATTTGCTTTTCCAGACTTCTGTGTAAGCTTTTTTGTGATGCTTTTGGTAACTGTAAAAGTGAGTTATATTGAGACCAATCAGAAGGAAAAGAGATTTAAAAACTTTATTTATTTCTTTGTAAGACTGGATCCCGCTATGTGGTTTGGACTGAAGTTGAACTCACTTTGTAGCCCAGGCTGGTCACAACTCACAGTGATCCTCCCACCTTACCCTCCTGAATGCTGGGATTACAGGTGTTTGGTGAGATTTAAAAATCACGCCTGGTGAGATTTAAAAATTTTGAGTGGTGCGCTTATCCTGTCTGATGACACTCCGTCACCACTCTGCGTATTTTTTCATTTTTCTGATACTTTTGAAGGGGTCAAGAGACTTTGATTTCTTCCTGTTTCACAAAAAAAAAACACACTATAATTTGAGGGATGTTTGAGAATTTTGCTAAGAAAGGGCCTTGGGCTATACTCAGGAAAGTAGGTTTCTGAACCATCTAGTCATATCTACTGATAATTGTACTGTAGCACTGCTGTAGATGCATTGGAGAATGCAGATAGTAGTTGTAGGTATCTAGAAGCTGTACTTTAGTGGAGGCCGAAGAATCTGTTTAAATAAGTTTGTTTGTATGGCTTTAAACTTTAATGGTAATTGTCTTCTTTACAAAAAATATGTTTGAGTAATGGAGGAGTACATCAGTGTTATGCCCTCTAGTGGCTGCTGGTAAATAACATGTCCCATATATAGTCTGTCCTGCATCTTGGCATGATAAGGAATAGGTCCTCTTTGACTATAAAACCAAGAAGCAGCCTCACAGCCCAGATCAAGACGATTATTTCTGGAGACAGGAACCACCTGTTTCCACCTCTGCCTATCAGGATATGATTTCTGATTATGGCCATTACCAGTAAACCCAGATGCTTTGATTTTTAGTAGGAAGAAAAATCCAGAAGCTTTTAATGTTTTAAATGAATGAATGTCATTATTTCTGGGAAATGTCATTCCTTCTGATGAACTGAAGAGTAGCAGATAAGGTTAAAGATCTTTGCTTTTCCTTCTATTTTTGGACTATGAGGGATTTTCTGTGGAAGGCTTTTAGGCATATTGGAGAAGTGGTACTTTGGTACCTTGCCTATTTCACACCCTTCTCACCTGGGAACAGTGTTTAATGAACTAGCTATATTCTTCAGGTGAAGGGATATGGCAGGAACTCAAGCACAAATGTCCAGTTCAAGGGCTTCTCTCAGGAACTTCTATGTGTGAGTTTCACCAAATCCCCCTGGAGTGCATTTGAAATGTAGTCCCTGATAGGAGTTTAGTTCTGCTAGAGTACCTTAGAGCCTAGAAGCAAAGAAGATGTTGCCTCAGGCTCACTCATTGGAAGTCCTGCATTTTACTAAGCCACTTGAGGCTACTAGCATAATGCTAGACACTGTGGGTGACACTTCCTGGAAGTGAGCGGAAATATTTCTTTACTTAAGTGCAGCACAAACAAGAATCAACACAGCAGCCAGGTTGTCCACCACAAAGCCTGCTGGTCAATTTCTACTGTCTTATTCATGTTGCCTTTCTAGAGATTTGATGCCCTTGGGATGCTGTCTTTTCTTTTTCTTTCTTTTTTTCTTTTGTGGTTTTGGCAATTGACCCCAAGTGTCACCTTTTTTTCCATTTTAAAAATTTGAGACAGGAGCTAGTTAAGTGATTATGTTGCTTATTCTGGGCTTGAAATTGTGATTTTTTTTTTAACCTCAACTGAGGTAAGAGGCTAGCCTGGGCCATAGGAGACACTTTTAAAAAACTAGTACTTAGGGCTGGGGATTTAGCTGAGCGCATAAGCGCCTGCCTTCCAAGTGTGCAGTTGTGTGTTCAATTCCTTTACCAAAAACGAACAAACAAGAAAACTAGTACTTAGCATCATTATTGGATTTTAAAAAACTGTTTAAATTATTTTCTTATGGCACAAAATGATTATCAATAGTGTGCAAATTGAGGCATTTTAAGTCATTTAAAGCACAAGAGAAATTAAATGCCATGCCCAATGTCACAGTGGGAAATGACAAAAGATGAGCCTGGTCTTTTGAGCACTGGGTTCTCTTGATAACTCTTATTTTGTTTTTAATTTAGAAAAAGAATCAAAGACTACAGTAAACAAGGCTACCTATTTGTTATCTTCCACTTTCTGAGAAGACATAAATGTTTGAAGAAGCTATCATATACTACAAGAGAATGCATAATTGTGGCAAAATAGTGAAAAATTAGATGTACCAGCTGAAGAGAAACAAAAAGACATTGATCTTGGATGAACACTATATATGGTATCATGCATACATGAGGGGCATTTCTTAGTTCTATCTCATTTAATATGGGCTTAATAAAATTTCACTGAAATGCATTTTAAGAGTTTTCATTTGAGAAAGGAAGCAATTGCATAGTTGCTTTGTGTTAATATCTATAATAGCTTTACTCATTTATGATGCTTTATAAACAGAATCCAGCTTGTCAGGATCCAGAGGACAATGTGAAACAGAACTGTAGGAAGTAAATTATTTTTCCTATTGCTGCTGCGATACATTATCATGCCCTCAGTAACTTAAAGCAATATGATCTTTCTTCACACAGTGTTGTATCTCAGAAGTCTGAAATGGTTCCCATGGGGTCAAATCTTTGTTTCAGGGCTGAGTTCCCTTCTGCAGGCTCTAGAACTCCACTTTCTTCCTCACATTTCTTGCTCCTTTTCCAGGGTTGTCCAGTTCATTCTCCTATCCCAGTTCATTGCTGTGTTACACACTCCTCTGCCTTCTCTTTTTACATTTAAGGGAATTGTAATTACAATGGATCATTGGCATTGATCTCTTATTTTAATGTCATTTGATTAAGAAACCTAACTCCCTTTTGCCATATCACATATCATAGTTTCTGGTTCCGGAAATAAAAAGTGCACATTTGGGAAGCCACTATTGTCACATTTCAGACAGGAGTGACCTTTCATTCTTTTCCACTGGATTTGGTTCAGTGGGAGGCAGAGTGAACAGGCTTTTTTTTATGATGACACTTAAGTTTTTTTTTTTTAAATAGGGACTTATGGAAAATGTGGCTTATATATTTCTTTATCTATTATATTTTAGAGTGTGTTTCATTGTACAGATAGTTAAATAGATGTTATAGGTTTTATATTTCAGAGATACAAGCTATCATTTATATACCTTATGTTTGATATAACATAGTTCAAATATGTTAAGCTATATAACATACCTTAAAATTTAAAGTACCACTGTCTCATGTTTAATGAGACATGTTTAATGAATGTTTCCTGTATTCATGACTCTGGGCTATAAAAGTATGTTAGAGGATGTGAGAAGAATCTACATTCATGGAGAGTCAGTGACAAAATGAGTGTGCAGAACAGAACAAAGATCATATAGTCAGAAATTTTAGGAAAATCTAGCTCAAGATTAGGTACCAGAGATAAATGAGTCTATTTGCCAATTATATCATCAAATTGCTTTGCAATTCAGTGTACACAGTGATTATTCCACTTTACATGATTTCTTCCTTAGACAAGAGGGACTTAATGCAATTCACTCACTGGCAACACAAGATTAGCCATCCCATCACTGTTCATTTTCCCTAGAAAAACCTTGCTGTATGCTTCCACACCGACCAAAATCAAAAGAAGCTGAGAAGATTCTGCATTTTCTCACATTCAGAAAGTTCACCAGTCTTAGGAAAAAGAGGGTCATGTTGATGGGAGACATGAGATGCAGAATTTAAATCTTATTATAAGTGCAATGAGAAAATTTTAGAGAATTTTAAGCAAATGAAGTAGTGTAATCTTTATTTTGAAATGGCCCTGCTGGGTATTGTGAGGAAAGTCATCAGACCCTTGGTAGAGGGGAACAATGACATCAGGACTACTGCAGAGCTAGTAAAGAAAGTCCTCAGTGACAGAAAATCCTTGCAAGAATCAGAGTCAGAGAAGACACTAGGCCAGTGGGCACTTTTTACATATTCTGAAAGTAGAGTTAATGGATTTTCTAGTGGATGGTGCCTGAGTGAGAATTCAAATATGTTTCCTATACTTTTCCTTAGGAGCAGGGTGAAAAAAACTGGTACTAAGTGAGAAAAGATAGGGAGGTATAATGGGCTAATTTGTGCAAAAACTGGACTACATATGGAGCAGTAACTTTAAAAGGTGATTTTGGTCAACCATGGCCGTCAGGGTAGCCAGAATCTAGTGTGACTGTTGTTCTTACAAGATCATGACATTTAGACACACAGAGAGACAGGAGGGGTTCATGACAACAGAAGAGACCCCAATGTGGACACAGCAAGGAGGTGACATTCTGGAAGCCATGAAGCTTCTGAAGACAATAAACCTGTTGCCACCTGAATGTTGGACTTCTAGCTTATGATCATGTGTGAGGGTAAATTTATGGTTTTTATGTCACAGAGCCAGTGAATCTGTTCCCTTTTTTAAAATTTTATTTTAAAGAGGGTAAAATTAAACAGAAAAAATATCATAAGAAAACATTGTAAGAGACATAGATTTCAAAGGAAGACAACTGGAGATCTTAATGGTCTATTACATTGTCTCTTGTTTTCTTCCAAATAGTTGTCCATATCTTTGCATATAATGAATTCATACAAAACAAAATAGTATTAAACTGATCAGAAAGGATAATGAAGGCATTTTAGTCTTCAAGACCAGACAATATGGAAGTCAACAATGGCTGCCATAATGTCTCTCATTCTCTTCAAAATAGGCATCCATACCTTCATGTATGTTGAAATTAAATAAAACAAAACAGACTAAAATCACTCTGAACAAAGAATAATAGTATTGCTGGATTTCATATCAGGGAATCAGCACTGAATATGTTAGTGTCTCTTTTTCTTCAAAGTAGCTGTTCATTTCATCGTGCATTGTATAATCAATTCTCATAAACTGTTTAAAAGTTCTATGAATGCATGAATCTCTACATGCACACCTATCCTTTCTGCATTAGAGGGAAAAACAAAACAAAACAAAACAAATTCCTAGAAAAACATGAAATGAAAAAGACATATAAACAACAATAGCAAAGAGCCAGAACACTGACAATATAGGCCTTCAAAACAAGGTGGAATGAGCATAACTGGGATTGTTATTTTACATAATTATCTTCAAGAGTTCCTCAGATCACTGTACAATAATATGCACAATTGTTCCAGTCCTATGAATGTTAACTATTTTGTTCCAAGAACTTACAGAATTTGTAGCACAGTCATCTTAGCTATCCTAAATGTATTTATATAATTTTAGACATTTTTCTTTTCCCTTCCTTTTCCTCATTTTCCCTGAGATATTGTTTTTTCCCCTTTAAGAAGAGTCTTGTCCTTCCACTGTGTTTATTGAGTTTTTTTGTATCCTATGTCCTCCTACCATTTCTTACACTAGGGAGACTATATGGTATTTACACATGTGAGTTTGATTTATTTCATTTATGAGTGTGGTCTTGAGTTATATCCATTTACTTATAAATATCTCAATGTGATCATTCTTTAGAGCAGAGTAGTACTCCATTGTATAAAAATACCACATCTTTTTAATCCATTCCTCAGTTGATGGGCATTTAGGTTATTTCTAAGATCTGGATATTACAAATTGTGCTGCTATAAACATGGGTGCACATATATCATTGTGGTAGATGTTTTTAGTTCCTCTGGGAATATGCCCAGAAGTGGAATAGCTGGGTCAAATGGGACCTCCAATCCCAGCTTTTTGGGGAATCTCCAATCTGACCTCCACAGAGGTTGCACTAGTGTACATTCCCATCAACAGTGCAGAAGAGTTCCTTTTTCCTTGCAGCCTCTCCAGCACTTGTTGTTGGTAGTTTTCTTTATCCTGGCCATTCTTTATGGAGTGAGATGGAACCTCAGTGTGATTTTAATTTGCATTTCTCTAATGACCAATGATGATGAACATTTTTTTCATGTATTTATTTGCCATTTGTATTTCTTCATTTGAGAATTGTGTATTCAAGTCAGATGCCCATTTTTGGAATGGGTTAGTGAATCTGTTCTTTTTTCTTCCTTTGTTAGTAGCCACTGGAAACAAATATGGAGGATAGCAGGATTGACAATGTTAAAATTATGCGATCATATTGTAGCATGTTAACATTGTTTTTAAAAATTTTTTGGTTTTGTAATTTTTATTTTATTTTTTATTTTAAGGAGGATAAAACAGACTAAAATGAATCAAAACAAATCAGTGCAAGAGGTACAGGCCTAAAAGCATTACAAAATCAACAATAGTTACCATAATGCCCTTGATGTCTTCAAAATAGTTGCAGATAACTTTGGACATAGTAAAATCAAACAGAACAGAAAAGAGGGTGCTGGAAAACCAAGCAATCAGCTCGCTGCCTTGGTAAGTGGCTGTGGCCCAGCAAGCTGTGGCCACCCCAGGGAGAGAACCATCAGCATCTCCTGAAATCTGCATCATGTTGGAACTTAGGGTGCTCAGAAACCAAACAGCCAGCTTGCTGCCCTGGTAAGTGGCTGTGGCCCTGCAAGCTGTGGCCACCTCAGGGTGAGAACCATCAGCACCTTCTGAGATCTGTGTCATATTGGAACTTAGGGCACTCAGAAAACAAGTAGCCAGATCACTACCCTGGCAAGTGGCTGTGAGCCTACCTGCACACGGGCTGAGATTCAAACATCCCTCCCCCTCTGTTAGCAAGTGGGAGCCAGAGATCTGAGCATCTCTTGCAAAGTTGACTCTATGCAATATAGCAAATAAGGGGTATTTCCTTCTACCATCTCTTTGAAGACACATATTTTTATCATTTTTTTGCTTTGTTCTGATTAATAGTTTTGCTCTATTCAATAATCTGTTTTGATAAATTCTATAATGTTCTTTATTTCCTTTGATTCTGATATTCCTGATTGAAAGAACAACTATTGTGAAGAAAATGAGATATACCATAGTAACTATTACTGTTATCCTGGTAACCTGCTGTGAAGTTGTGTACCAATTTGATTACACTGTCTCAATTGGCTTTGTTCCTTTTTGTATAGTGGTATTTTACTATTTAAAAAAAAATAACAGAATAAAATAGAAACAATGGAAACAAGATAATGAATGCAATAAAGTACTTCAAAACAAGACAATAGTAAATCCAAAATTGCTACCATAATATATCTTGCTATTTTTGAAATACCTGTTTCTGTCATCAGATTTGACATAAACAAAATGAAAGAAAATAAAACCCAACCTAACAAAATAATGGAAAAAATATAGGACTTCAAAACAAGACTAGGGAATCAACAATGGCTGTAACCCTCAGAAGGAGATCCCCCCTACCACAGGCATCCGATTGCATTTCACCTTGATAGCTATCATCACAGCCTGTGTTTTTTCAGCTAAGCTGGTCACTTATAGCTGGGGGAGGGAAAAGTAGAGGGATTTGTGGGATGGTACTTCTTGTTTGTCAGGGACTGGAGTCTGGCTGTTGCAGTCTGGTGGGGCTCTGAGTATGGTGTTGCTTCTCAGACTGAGTTTGCTCACTGATGTGTTCTTTATTCTTTCTACCCCTGGTCCATGAATGGTACTGACTAATGGGGAGAGGCAAGGGTCTGGTTGTTCCAGTCTGGTGGGCTGTAATTTTTATTTTAGGGACAATAAAACCAAGCAAAATAAAACAATAAAACCAATGAAAACAAAACAGTGTAAGAGAAACAGGACTTCAAAACAAGATAATAGGAAATCAACAATGGTTACCATAATGCCTCTTGTTGTTTTCAAAATAGCTGCCCATACCTTCAGTAAAAATCAAACAAAAGAGAACAGAATAACACCAATAAAAACAAAACAATGAACACAATAAATTACCTCAAAACAGGATAATAGTAAATGCAAAATGGCTAAAATAGTATATCTTGTTATCTTTGAAATAGCTGCCTATGCCATTGGACATAGTAAAAGAAAATAAGACACAACAATAAAACTCAAACAAACAAAACAATGAAAATGATACAGGACTTCAAACAAGATATCAGGGAATTAAAAATGGCTATCGCCTTCAGAAGGAGATCTCCCGTACATGTTACATTGTGTATTGTTATCCTCTGAATAGATGATCAGACTACTGATTGTAGGCCTACAAAGTCAGTGAAACACTAAACTACAACTTTAACTAGCATTTTACCTCAATAGCTATTGTCGCAGCCTGTGTTTTTCCCTATCTGGCAGTTTACTGGGATATTTGTGTAAATGTTGGCTCTTTTGTCTCCCAAAAGAAGCTAGAAGGAGCTGTCATCTGGTTCTCCCTGCACATGGCACTGACTCGCAGGGAGAGTTTTTGAAGTATGTTAATTTTGATTTAATTTTTTTTTTGTTTTAAAGAGTATAAAACCAAGCAAAATAAGACATAATAAAGCCAATAAAAAAAACACTAAGTGACACAGGACTTTGAAACAATATGAAATCAACATTGGTTACCATAATGCCTCTTGTTGTCTTCAAAATAGCTGCCCATATCTTCCAACATAGTAAAAATCAAACAAAACAGAACAGAATAGAAACAATAAAACCAAAACAATGAACACAATAAACGACTTCAGAACAAATAGTAAATCCAAAATGGTTACCGTAATATATCTTGCTATCTTTGAAACAGCTGCCCATGCCATCGGTTATAACCAAATCAAACAAAACAAAGCAGGATAAAACCCAATCCAACAAAACAATGAAAATGATATGAGACTTCAAAACAAGATGATCAGGAATTAACAATGGCTACCACCTTCAGATGGAGATTCCTCATAGATGCTGCACTGCACACTGTTATCCTCTGAAAAATAATGAGACCACAGGCCCTAGACCTGCAAAGCCAGTGAAACACAAAACACCACAAACATCAAATTGCATTTCACCTCAATAACTATCATCACAGCCTGTGTTTCTCCAGATAAGCCAGTCACCCATGAGGTGGGAGAGGATGTTTGGCTCTTTTTGTTTCTCAGCCCACCTGCCAGAAGGGGCTGAGGTCTGACTGCCCCTCTGGCAGCCTGTGAATGGTGCTGCAATATGGGGAGGACTTGTTTCTTGGTGACTTCTTCTTGTATTCCCCCACAATGCAAGAATGGCCAAGCACATTAACTTTGAAATAGATACCAGAAGACAAAAGTATGACAAAGGTGTTCCTTTTGCCTCAAGTGGCTCCAGCTGCCTGCCTCAGGCTTCTCATTCCTTTCAATCCATTCCACGCAACAGGTTGTCTTCTCAGCTCCTCTTTAACCTGTGTTTTGATTGTGTCTGGTGAATTCACAAGTGATATTTTCCTTTCATAATACATTAATCTCTTCTCTCATTGATGACATTACAGAAGGTCAGAGAAAGGGCTTGAGCTAAGTGACATTTGTCAGATTCGCAGGCTTTATTGAAAGATTATTAAGCCAAGGGCAAGGCTGACTTCCCTGGAATGCCACTTTTGCAGCTGCCCACAAAAGCAGAGCAAGTTTGCCTGGCTCTACCCTCTGTGGATTTTCACTGACCTTCCCTTTCTACCTGATGGTCTACCATGTGCCACCTGGTCAAGACATTCTTCTCTAGGTCTCTTCTCATAGGGCATCTATTAAAATGGAAAACAAGTATGGAGCTAAATGCAGTGACAAGCAAAGATCAAGCCACATTAGCTGCCTTTCATAACACCCCAAAGAACAATCAGAGCTCTTTGCTGCTCTGATCTCCAGAGAAGAGTTTCAGGTTGCTAATGTTTCCTCCCTTTGGCATATACTCCTCAGTAAGACATGGTGCTGCACATTTGTAATCCAAGCTCCCAGGATGTTAAGGGGAGTTGGCTCATGAATATGATGATTGGCTTGCACTCCAGAGTCAGAAACTGCTTGAAACAAAGAAGATCAAAATATTATTCATGCCTATGTAAAAACACATCAGGTTGATCATCCTGCAAGAGTCACATCATCTGTAGTAAACCTCACTGTTTAGCAGGTTTCCAAGAATAGCATTTTTAGTCCTGCAGAAAGGCCCAGGAGATACACAGCACAGAACCCAAGAGTCCATACTGGACAACGTCACTATATCTAAGATTTCCAAGCACATGGCCCTACCCGCCATACCTCCAAAAAAAAGTTACCTACAGCCTGTGCTAAACTTAACCATTACATAGGAACAATACAGGATATGAAGTGATAATAGAGACCTAATTATACTGACTTATTTACATTTTCATGAAAGAAATGTGCAGGCAAACTGAATGCATAAATATGAAGAACACTTGAAAAGAGAGCTACCAGTTCAGATATCAAAAGTGGATTTTGAAAATGCATATAATATGTTCTCAAATTTTAAAAATGAGAATGAGCCCATCATGGTGGCATCTGCCAGTACTTGCAAATACATTAAAGCCAGAGGAAGGAGGATTGATTGTAAGTATGGGGTCAACCTAGGTGATTCAGTGAGACCTTGACTCAAAATTAAAAGGGAAAAAGGGCTTGGTATGCATCATTGGGCTTCTGGATTGAATCCTCAGTACCACAGCACACCTTACATACACACAAAGGCAGTGATAGATACTATGGAGTCTTATTTAGAGAAAATAAATAAAGCTATTCTCCACAAATAAATGGATAAAGGTGGAGAAAAACAAAGCAAGGATTAATTCAAAATAAAAAGCATCAATAAATCAGATCCATGATGAGAGAATAATAGAGGTAGAATATTTCAGACAAAATCTTCTGGATTGAAGAGGAAGCTGAGATATCACACAGGATCCTCCAGTAAAATAGAATAAAATAGTGCAATGCAGTGGGGTTTTCAAAGGTGGTTTTGGGCTCCAGATTGAAGTGGATGCTTTTGGTCAAACAACCATCAGTGGCAGTGATTCAAACTATTTCCTACATGAAACAAAATCCACACTCAATTGTACAAAACATGATAGGAAAGGGAAGTGTGAAAAAAATCCATGGAAACACAAAATAGCAGGATTTGTGGTAAGAAATGTATGCTCATGTTGCTGAGAAATGCATGTGGGAATTCTGTGGGGCTTCTATGACAACTTTCAATGTAATAACTCACAAGTTACTAAGAGCAAAATGATTCAGGCTCTGTTTCTTCAACAAGGCTTCCACACTTAGGGTGAGCACCAGAGAACCTTGGCCAATCTTCACAATCACAAGCATGAGCAAGTTAGGGATCAAACTTCTGTTACAAGGTGTGATACCTTAATGTGTTACAGAGTTGAGCAGAAATGACATGTATGTCACCAAAAATTTTAGAAACATCACACATAAAATGATTCATGAAGTTTGGACTGTACTAACAGTTAGGGTTATTGATCATCTTCAGTTTGGGCTTCAAGGTGACTGCTGACACACTTGTACACATTGTGTGCACATGGATCCACCTCCAGGCACTCACATGCACACACCCCCATACCATAGTAAAAAAAAGTTACAGTCTCACTGAACACTCTAAAATTCAAATGTTGATCAAAACTTAGCTACACTTTCTGAGCTTAATTCTTGCATGCTGTTCCTTCCATTCTTAATTCTTGCATGCATTGAATCTTTCAGATTTGAGACACTGACAACCTTCACCCCACCCCATCTTGCTAGGCCAAGGCCCCAAAGAAGAGTCAGGAATGCAAAGCATCTTTGAGTGCCACGTGTACAGTCTACTCAGCACAGTGCTAGTGGTGCCAATTTTAAGTCAGATTTCCCCTTTTACCCCCATGGGCCTGGAAGCCTCTCCAGAGCTTCCTGCATGATGCTGGTGGTCCTGCTGACAGTGGCCCTGAGCTTGGTGCAGAGCTCAATGGAAGGTATAAGAAATGGGTGTGAGATTGTTACGTGACCTTGCTTGGGACTCAGGAGACCACACTGCAGAATGGGAGGGAAAAGGGAGAGCAGGAAACGAGAAGAAACACTGGGAGGTAGAATTTTTAGGACAATTGTAAGTTATGCCCCTGTTGTAGTTCACCACTTTAAACTGTACTTAAAGTACAAGTAAAATATCATTAAATAGGACAGGGGAATAACAAGGTAATTAACTGGTGTATTAATTAATGTACAACAAGTTCTCTCGGTGCTATATGTCAAAGAAGGAATGATAGATGATAACACTGAATGGGGAAGCCCAGTTGTGAACTATGATTGGAATCACAGTGGACACAATAATCTGGCTAGATTTTCTATACCTACAATCCCAGCATTCTGGAGGCTGAGGCAGGAGAATTTCAATGAGTTTGAGGTCACCCTGGGCTTCATAGTGAGGTCAAGGTCAGCCTGGAATACATAGGGGGGAGAATCTGTCTGAAATAGAAGTTTTAAACTGGCATCCTTGCCATATGGTAGGTGAAGGACAAATGAAGGAGTCAAACACACATCAAGGTTGTTTCCAAGAAAGAGACTCAGATAATAAATTTGACTCTCTCTGCACACACATATAGAAAGATCAGGGCCCAAGATTATCATTTTTCCACCATCCACTCGCAGTATGTCAGTGTGCTGTGTGAGCAGAATGGACATGAGTGCACCCAAAAATTTACTCTGGGCTTTTCCTCTTGAGAAGGCAAGATAAGGTAAATGTTTTAGTTTATAAAGGAAGGAAAAAGAACACTAAGCTGTGGCACTGAAATGCTCAAAACACAACACAAAAAAGCAAAGAAGCAAGAGAAATCCTAGGAAGGACTGACTGAATTTAAGGCTGCCCTTAGTATAGCAAGAACCCTGGGGTGCCCTTGAAACTCCACAGCAGGTCCCAGGTAAATGTTCAGCAGCACTGCAGGGGAAGTGGGAAGACTTTGTGCAGAGGATGTGCAGGCTGAAACTGGAAGTCACCTGTCTCCGTAGGACATTTGTCAACCTTGAAAGGCTGGTGACTCACTTTGCATTTTGTCTTTGGCTTTACTTCCCAGAGCTCATCTATGACTCTTCTTCCACTATAATAGTGGGTAAGGTCAAATTCATCTTCAGTCAACATTCTCTTCCTAATTTTCCTTGGGAATTTTTCATGTCTATCATGGTATCAGCATTGACTTTTACATGGAAGGAGTGAATGTTAGTTTCCTGAAATGCATAGGAACAACTTCACCACTAACTTTGATTCAAGGAGCCTCAAGCAGGGCCACCAACTTGGAAAACAAGAAAGCTGGAGAGACATAAAGATGGCAGATTGATAGACATCAGGATACAGAGCCTCCCCTGAGAGAGAAAAATCATGCTGTAATAAGACGTCCTGGAGAGGCCAGACAGAGGGAGATGGATCCTTTTGACCTAGGTAGAAACTAAAAGCAAAAGAGCTGGTCAAGCACATAGTCCTGGGGCTACTATTAGCGGCCACAGTGTTCTCCAGCCACCTGAATTTGCGTGGCTGCCATGACAGGCCAGAACAGCCCAAGCTCATGCAGCCGTGACTTGCTGTGACTGGCTGGAGTGGCCTGAACCCATTGGAGCAAAACCGCACCTCTGTGACTAACTGGTTGTGCTGAAGATGGAGGTTGGTGAGCCCAACAGAGAATGGAACCTGCAAGAGACCTCCATTAAACTGCAGTGAGTGCTGGGAATAAGATCTCCCCATGAGAAAGGGGTGACCAAATGGACTACATGTTGGAATTAGGCAGGATGAGCCTGAATTAGGAATGACAGTGACTTTAGTTGGTTGTTCCCTTCCCAGAGCACATTGGTGGGATCTGCTTGATCTGGGTCATGCCCCTGGCCAGGACCCAATAAGCCATCCCGAACTGAATCCCTATGCCTAGCACACACTAACCCAGTGAAGGCCCCTGAAGGTTGATTGGCCTGGCAGGGAGAGGCCAGGATACACAGCCCCTGCCTACACCTCAATGACCAAAAGCAAACAGGAGAGGGCAGAAATCTCTCACCAGCATGCTTCAGAAGAACCATAATCAACAAGGAAAGGGGCTGGGACCTCCACTATACACCTGTATGGAAGAAACCAAAAATATGACAAGAGAAAGAAACAAGAAAAAGCCCCCAGCCCAAAACCTTGAAAACATTGATCCAGGAGAGGGAAATACAAAAGAGACTGAGGGCAGCAAACAAGCTCAAAACTGAAATATTAAATCAGGTAAGGCAAGATATAGGCAGGTTAATAAAAGAAATGCTAAGCACCTCTCAAGAAGACACAGAAGGAAGAAGGAAGGAACACAAAAAAGGAGAGAAACATTTGATAAAGAATATAAAGAAAGCCTAGAATACATGAAACAGATTCAAAGAGATTACTAGGAAATTAAAATCTCCATTGAAAGCTGGCAAAACTCCTTAAAAGAAACTAAGGATAGACTATCAAAACTTGAAGACAAGTTTGCAATGTGTGATCATGAAAGGAAAGATCTCTTAAAAATAACAAGGAAACAGGTAGTAACAATACAAAGGCTAGGAGACGAGAGAATCTATAATTTAAGAATAAGAAATGTGAATGAATAAGCAGGAATAAAAATGGGAATTACAAAGGTTATTCACAGAAATAATTAAGGAAAACTTCCCAAGCATAGGAAAACAAAATGATATTCGGATATATGAGGCATACAGAACTCCAGTCACCTACAACCAAAACAGAGCTACCCCCAGACATATAATAATCAAGATACCAGAAATTCAATATAAAAACAGAATATTAAAAGCCATCAGAGAAAAGAAACAGATCACCTATATAGGAAAGCCCATCAAGATCATGGCACAGACCATCAGATCAAGAAGAGCTTGGAGTGAAGTATTCCAAGCCCTGAAAGAAAATAACCTCCAGCCCAGATTGATGTACCCTGCAAAACTGTCACTAGAAATTAATGGAGAAACAAGATGCTTCCATGAAAATGAAGAACTGGGGGATTTTTTGACCACCACTCCAACCCTACAGAGAATATTGCAGGACATTCTAGAGAGAGAGAGAAAAAAAAATACCAGGATTTCAGAAACAGTGGCAGAGAGGCCTCAATGAGTGGGGCAGGCAGTAGAATGAAGAAGAATAGTAGACAAATAATGGCAGGAAAATAGCATAGCAGAAATAAGGCAGAGAAGGTTGACTATAATCTGTAACATAGATGGCCCTGATACACTGAAAAAAAAAAAAGAAA